>JAEUCK010000565.1:0-31790 GCA_017311455.1 Otocyon megalotis megalotis | reverse complement strand
AGGGTTAGGGTTAGGATTAAGTTTACCGTAGAGATTAGGGTTACGGTTAGGTTTGGTTTACTGAAAGGATTACGGTACAGGTTAGGGTTACGCTTAGGTTTAGGGTTAGCTTTACGGTACAGGAAAGGTTTAGGGTTAGGGTTAGGGTTAGGGTTAGGGCTAGGGTTAGGGTTACGGTACCGGTTAGGTTTAGGTTTAGGTTTAGGTTTAGGGTTAGGGTTAGGGTTACCGTACTGGTTAGGGTTAGGGTTAGGGTTAGGTTTAGGTTTGCGCTACACTTTAGGGTTATGGATAGGGATAGGGTTAGTGTTAGGGTTAGGGTTAGGTTTGGCATAGAGTGTAGAGTTATGGTTAGGGTTAGGTTACAGGTTAAGTATAGAGGTAGGGTTAGGGTTAGGGTTAGTGTTACGGTACAGTATAGGGTTAGGGTTAGGTTTACGATACAGTTTAGGGTTAGGGTTAGGGTTAGTGTTAGGGTTACGGTACAGTTAAGTTTAGGGTTAGGGTTAGTTTTATGGGACAGGTAAGGATTACGTTCATGGTTAGGGTTAGGGGTAGGGTTACGTTACAGTTTAGGGTTAGGGGTAAGTTTAGGGTTACGGTACTGGTTAGGGTTAGGGTTAGGGTTAGGCTTACGTTCAGCGTTATGGTGCAGGTTAGGGTTAGGTTTCGGGTTAGGCTTAGGGTTAGGTTATTTTACAGATTAGGTTTAGGGTGAGGGGTAGTGTTAGGGTTAGGTTTAGTGTTACGGTACAGTTTAGGGTTCGGGTTACTGTACCGGTTAGGGTTAGGTTTGCCATAGAGGTTAGGTTTAGGGTTACGGTTCAGGTACAGGAGAGGTTTATATTTAGTGTTAGGGATAGGGTTAGTGTTACGGTACAGGTTAGGGTAGGGTTACGGTACTGGTTATGGTTAGGGTTGGGTTTAGGGTTAGGTTTAGGGTTAGGGTTACGGTACAGGTTATGGTTAGGTTGATGGTTAGGGTCAGTGTTACGGTACAGTTTAGGGTTAGGGTTAGGGTTAGGGTTACGTTACAGGTAAGGGTTAGATTTAGGATTAGGGTTACGGTACAAGTTAGGGTTATGGTAAGGTTTAGGGTTAGGGTTACGTTATAGGTTAGCGTTAGGGTTAGGGTTAGTGTTAGGTTTAGGGTTATGATACAGGTTAGGGTTAGGGTTAGGTTTTGGGTTAGGGTTACTGTACAGGTAAGGTTTAGGTTTAGGGTTAGGGTTAGGGTTATGGTTACGGTACAGGTTAGGGTTAGGTTGAGCGGTAGGGTTAGGGTTACGGTACAGGTTAGTGTTCAGGTTAGGGATAGGTTTAGAGTTAGGGTTACCGTACAGGTTAGGGTCAGGGTTAGGGTTAGGGTTAGGGTTAGGTTAGCGTTAGGGTTAGGCATGTGGTACAGCTGAGGGTTAGAGGTATGTTTAGGTTTACCGTACAGGTTAGGGTTAGTGTTAGGGTTGCGGTACAGGTTAGGGTTAGGGTTAGGGTTACGGTACAGGTTGCGATTAGGGTTAGGCTAAGGGTTGTGGTACATGTTAGGGTTAGGGTTAGGATTAGGGTTACGGAATAAGTTAGGGTTACGGTTAGGTTTAGGGTTAGGGTTAAGGTATAAGTTAGCATTAGGGTTAGGTTTAGGGTTTGGGTTAGGGTTACGGTACAGGTTAGGGTTAGGGTTAGGGTTTCTGTAAGTGTAGGGTTAGGGTTATGGTTAGGGTTTCGATACAAGTTAGGGTGAGGTTTAGTGTTAGGGTTAGGGTTACGGCACAGGTTAGTGTTAGGGTTAGGGTTAGGGTCACAGTACAGGTAGGTTTAGTGTCACTGGAAGGGTTACGGTACAGTTTAGGATTAGGGTTAGGGTTTCGGTACAGGGTAGGGATAGGGTTAGGGTCAGGGTTACGGTACAGGTTAGGGTTAGGGTTAGGGTTAGGTTTAGGGTTAGGGTTACGGTACAACTTAGGGTTAGGGTTAGGGTTAGTGTTAGGGTTACCGTACAGGTTATGGTCATGGTTAGGGTTAGGCTTTGGTTTAGGGTTAGGTTTGCGGTACAGGTTAGGGATAGGTTTAGGGTTAGGTTTAGGGTTACGGTACAGGTTAGGGTTAGGGTTACGGTTAGGGGTAGGGTTAGGGGTAGGCTTACGGTGCAGGTAAGTGTTAGGGTTAGGTTTAGCGTTAGGGTTAGGTTTACGATACAGTTCAGGGTTAAATTTGGGGTAGGGTTAGGGTTACGGTAGTGGTTAGGGTTAGGGTTAGGTTTGGGATTAGGGTTGCGGTTAGGGTTACGTTACACGTTAGGTTTCAGGGTTAGGGTTAGCGTTAATGTTAGGGTTAGGGTTAGGTTTACGGTACAGGTTAGGGTTAGGTTTAGGGTTAGGGTTACCGTACAGTTTAGGGTTAGGTTTAGGGTTAGGGTTAAGGTTGCGGTACATCTTAGGGTTAGGTTTAGGTTTAGGGTTTCGGTACAGGTTACGGTTAGGGTTAGGTTTAGGGTTATGGTACAGGTTAGGTTTAGGGTTTGGTTTAGGGTTACGGTTACGGTACAGGTTATGGTTAGTTTTAGGGTTAGGATTAGGGTAACGGTACAGGTTAGGGTTAGGTTTAGGGTTAGTGTTATGTTACAGGTTAGGGTTAGTGTTAGTGTTAGGGTTAGGGTTACGGTACAAGTTAGGGCTACGGTTAGGTTTAGGGTTAGGATTACGGTATAGTTTAGGCTTAGTGATACGGTTAGTGTTAGTTTTAGGGTTACGGTACAGGTTAGGGTTATGGTTAGGGTTAGGGTTAGGTTTACGGTACAGGTTAGGGTTAGGCTTTGGGTTAGGGTTAGGGTTACGATTCAGGTTAGAGTTAGGGTTAGGGTTAGGATTAGGTTTAGGGTTAGGGTAAGTTTGGGGTTTCGGTACCGGTTAGGGTTAGGGTGAGCGTTAGGTTTAGGGTTATGGTACATGTTAGGGTTAAGGTTAGGGTTAGGGTTAGGTTTAGGGTTACGGTACAGGTTAGCGTTAGGGTTAGGGTTAGGGTTAGGGTTAGGTTTACAGTACAGGTTAGGGTTAGGGTTAGTGATATGGTTACGGTACAGGTTGGGGTTAGGGTTAGGGTTAGGGTTAGGGTTTGGGTTAGGGTTAGGGTTATGGTATTGGTTAGGTTTAGGGTTAGTGTTAGGGTTAGGGTTATAGTACAGCTTAATGTTAGGGTTAGGGTTAGAGTTAGGGTTAGAGTTAGGGTTATGGTACAGGTTAGGCTTAGGTTTGGGTTAGGTTTAGGGTTACAGTACAGGTTAGGGTTAGGGTAACGGTACTGGTTAGGGTTAGGGTTGGGGTTAGGGTTAGGTTTAGGGTTAGGGTTACGGTACAGGTTATGGTTAGGTTGAGGGTTAGGGTTAGTGTTACGGTACAGTTTAGGGTTAGGGTTAGGGTTAGGGTTACGTTACAGGTAAGGGTTAGATTTAGGATTAGGGTTACGGTACAAGTTAGGGTTATGGTAAGGTTTAGGGTTAGGGTTGCGTTATAGGTTAGCGTTAGGGTTAGGGTTAGTGTTAGGTTTAGGGTTTTGATACAGGTTAGGGTTAGGGTTAGGTTTTGGGTTAGGGTTACTGTACAGGTAAGGTTTAGGTTTAGGGTTAGGGTTAGGGTTATGGTTACGGTACAGGTTAGGGTTAGGTTGAGCGGTAGGGTTAGGGTTACGGTACAGGTTAGTGTTCAGGTTAGGGATAGGTTTAGAGTTAGGGTTACCGTACAGGTTAGGGTCAGGGTTAGGGTTAGGGTTAGGTTAGCGTTAGGGTTAGGCATGTGGTACAGCTGAGGGTTAGGGGTATGTTTAGGGTTACCGTACAGGTTAGGGTTAGTGTTAGGGTTGCGGTACAGGTTAGGGTTAGGGTTAGGGTTACGGTACAGGATTGCGATTAGGGTTAGGCTAAGGGTTGTGGTACATGTTAGGGTGAGGGTTAGGATTAGGGTTACGGAATAAGTTAGGGTTATGGTTAGGCTTAGGGTTAGCGTTAAGGTATAAGTTAGCATTAGGGTTAGGTTTAGGGTTTGGGTTAGGGTTACGGTACAGGTTAGGGTTAGGGTTAGGGTTTCTGTAAGTGTAGGGTTAGGGTTATGGTTAGGGTTTCGATACAAGTTAGGGTGAGGTTTAGTGTTAGGGTTAGGGTTACGGCACAGGTTAGTGTTAGGGTTAGGGTTAGGGTCACAGTACAGGTAGGTTTAGTGTCACTGGAAGGGTTACGGTACAGTTTAGGATTAGGGTTAGGGTTTCGGTACAGGGTAGGGATAGGGTTAGGGTCAGGGTTACGGTACAGGTTAGGGTTAGGGTTAGGGTTAGGTTTAGGGTTAGGGTTACGGTACAACTTAGGGTTAGGGTTAGGGTTAGTGTTAGGGTTACCGTACAGGTTATGGTCATGGTTAGGGTTAGGCTTTGGTTTAGGGTTAGGTTTGCGGTACAGGTTAGGGATAGGTTTAGGGTTAGGTTTAGGGTTACGGTACAGGTTAGGGTTAGGGTTACGGTTAGGGGTGGGGTTAGGGGTAGGCTTACGGTGCAGGTAAGTGTTAGGGTTAGGTTTAGCGTTAGGGTTAGGTTTACGATACAGTTCTGGGTTAAATTTGGGGTAGGGTTAGGGTTACGGTAGTGGTTAGGGTTAGGGTTAGGTTTGGGATTAGGGTTGCGGTTAGGGTTACGTAACACGTTAGGTTCAGGTTTAGGGTTAGCGTAAATGTTAGGGTTAGGGTTAGGTTTACGGTACAGGTTAGGGTTAGGTTTAGGGTTAGGGTTACCGTACAGTTTAGGGTTAGGTTTAGGGTTAGGGTTAAGTTTGCGGTACATCTTAGGGTTAGGTTTAGGTTTAGGGTTTCGGTACAGGTTACGGTTAGGGTTAGGTTTAGGGTTATGGTACAGCTTAGGATTAGGGTTTGGTTTAGGGTTAGGGTTACGGTTACGGTACAGGTTATGGTTAGTTTTAGGGTTAGGATTAGGGTAACGGTACAGGTTAGGGTTAGGTTTAGGTTTAGTGTTATGTTACAGGTTAGGGTTAGTGTTAGGGTTAGGGTTAGGGTTACGGTACAAGTTAGGGCTACGGTTAGGTTTAGGGTTAGGGTTACGGTATAGTTAGGCTTAGTGATAGGGTTAGTGTTAGTTTTAGGGTTACGGTACAGGTTAGGGTTATGGTTAGGGTTAGGGTTAGGTTTACGGTACAGGTTAGGGTTAGGCTTTGGGTTAGGGTTGGGGTTGCGATTCAGGTTAGGGTTAGGGTTAGGGTTAGGATTAGGTTTAGGGTTAGGTAAGTTTAGGCTTTCGGTACCGGTTAGGGTTAGGGTGACCGTTAGGTTTAGGGTTATGGTACACGTTAGGGTTAAGGTTAGGGTTAGGGTTAGGTTTAGGGTTAGGGTTGCGGTTAGGGTTACGTTACACGTTAGGTTTAGGGTTAGGCTTGGCGTTAATGTTAGGTTTAGGGTTAGGTTTACGGTACAGGTTAGGGTTAGGTTTAGGGTTAGGGTTACCGTACAGTTTAGGGTTTTAGGGTTAGGGTTAAGGTTGCAGTACATCTTAGGGTTAGGTTTAGGTTTAGGGTTTCGGTACAGGTTACGGTTAGGGTTAGGTTTAGGTTATTGTACAGGTTAGGTTTAGGGTTTGGTTAAGGGTTACGGTTACGGTTACGGTACAGGTTATGGTTAGTTTTAGGGTTAGGATTAGGGGAACGTTACAGGTTAGGGTTATGTTTAGGGTTAGTGTTATGTTACAGGTTAGGGTTAGTGTTAGTGTTAGGGTTAGGGTTACGGTACAAGTTAGGGCTACGGTTAGGTTTAGGGTTAGGGTTACGGTATAGTTTAGGTTTAGTGATAGGGTTAGTGTTAGTTTTAGGGTTACGGTACAGGTTAGGGTTAAGGTTAGCTTTAGGGTTAGGTTTACGGTACAGGTTAGGGGTAGGCTTTGGGTTAGGGTTAGGGTTACGATTCAGGTTAGGGTTAGGGTTAGGGTTAGGATTAGGTTAGGGTTAGGGTAAGTTTAGGGTTTCGGTACCGGTTAGGGTTAGGGTGAGCGTTAGGTTTAGGGTTATGGTACACCTTAGGGTTAAGGTTAGGGTTAGGGTTAGGTTTAGGTTTACGGTACAGGTTAGCGTTAGGGTTAGGGTTAGGGTTAGGGTTAGGGTTAGGTTTACAGTACAGGTTAGGGTTAGGGTTAGTGGTATGGTTACGGTACAGGTTGGGGTTAGGATTAGGGTTAGGGTTAGGGTTAGGGTTTGGGTTAGGGTTAGGGTTATGGTACAGGTTAGGTTTAGGGTTAGTGTTAGGGTTAGAGTTATAGTACAGCTTAATGTTAGGGTTAGGGTTAGAGTTAGGGTTAGAGTTAGGGTTATGGTACAGGTTAGGCTTAGGTTTGGGTTAGGTTTGGGGTTACAGTACAGGTTAGGGTTAGGGTTACGGTACTGGTTAGGGTTAGGGTTGGGGTTAGGGTTAGGTTTAGGGTTAGGTTTACGGTACAGGTTATGGTTAAGTTCAGGGTTAGGGTTAGTGTTACGGTACAGTTTAGGGTAGGGTTAGGGTTAGGGTTACGTTACAGTTAAGGGATAGATTTAGGATTAGGGTTATGGTACAAGTTAGGGTTATGGTAATGTTTAGGGTTAGGGTTACGTTTTAGGTTAGCGTTAGGGTTAGGGTTAGTGTTAGGTTTAGGGTTATGATACAGGTTAGGGTTAGGGTTAGGATTTGGGTTAGGGTTACTGTACAGGTAAGGTTTAGGTTTAGGGTTAGGGTTAGGGTTATGGTTATATTACAGGTTAGGGTTAGGTTGAGCGGTAGGGTTAGGGTTACGGTACAGGTTAGTGTTCAGGTTAGGGATAGGTTTAGAGTTGGTTACCGTACAGGTTAGGGTCAAGGTTAGGGTTAGGGTTAGGCATGTGGTACAGCTGAGGGTTAGGGGTATGTTTAGGGTTACCGTACAGGTTAGAGTTAGTTTTAGGGTTGCGGTACAGGTTAGGGTTAGGGTTAGGGTTAGGAGTTAGGTTTACGGTACAGGTTGGAGTTGGAAGCTTTGGGTTAGGGTTAGGGGTTACGCGATTCAGAGTTAGGGTTAGGGTTAGGGTTAGGATTAGGTTAGGGGTTAGGGTAGTTTGGGAATTTCGGTGCCGGTTAGGGGTTAGGGTGAGGGTTAGGTTTGGTGTTATGGTACACGTTAGGGTTAAGGTTAGGGTTAGGGTTAGGTTTAGGGTTAGGGTTGCGGTTAGGGTTATGTTACACGTTAGGTTTAGGTTTAGGCTTAGCGTTAATGTTAGGTTTAGGGTTAGGTTTACGGTACAGGTTAGGGTTAGGTTTAGGGTTAGGGTTACCGTACAGTTTAGGGTTAGTTTTAGGGTTAGGGTTAATGTTGCAGTACATCTTAGAGTTAGGTTTAGGTTTAGGGTTTCGGTACAGGTTACGGTTAGGGTTAGGTTTGGGGTTATGGTACAGGTTAGGTTTAGGGTTTGGTTTAGGGTTAGGGTTACGGTTACGGTACAGGTTATGGTTAGTTTTAGGGTTAGGATTAGGGTAACGGTACAGGTTAGGGTTAGGTTTAGGGTTAGTGTTATGTTACAGGTTAGGGTTAGTGTTAGTGTTAGGGTTAGGGTTACGGTACAAGTTAGGGCTACGGTTAGGTTTAGGGTTAGGGTTACGGTATAGTTTAGACTTAGTGATAGGGTTAGTGTTAGTTTTAGGGTTACGGTACAGGTTAGGGTTAAGGTTAGGGTTAGGGTTATGTTTACTGTACAGGTTAGGGTTAGGCTTTGGGTTAGGGTTAGGGTTACGATTCAGGTTAGGGTTAGGTTTAGGGTTAGGATTAGTTTTATGGTTAGGGTAAGTTTTGGGTTTCGGTACCGGTTAGGGTTAGGGTGAGCGTTAGGTTTAGGGTTATGGTACACTTTAGGGTTAAGGTTAGGGTTAGGGTTAGGTTTAGGGTTAGGGTTGCGGTTAGGGTTACGTTACACGTTAGGTTTAGGATTAGGCTTAGCGTTAATGTTAGGTTTAGGGTTAGGTTTACGGTACAGGTTAGGGTTAGGTTCAGGTTGGGTTACCGTACAGTTTAAGGTTAGGTTTAGGGTTAGGGTTAAGGTTGCAGTACATCCTAGGGTTAGGTTTAGGTTTAGCGTTTCGGTACAGGTTACGGTTAGGGTTAGGTTTAGGGTTATGGTACAGTTTAGGTTTAGGGTTTGGTTTAGGTTACGGTTACGGTTACGGTACAGGTTATGGTTAGTTTTAGGGTTAGGATTAGGGTAACGGTACAGGTTAGGGTTAGGTTTAGGGTTAGTGTTATGTTACAGGTTAGGGTTAGTGTTAGTGTTAGGGTTAGGGTTACGGTACAAGTTAGGGCTACGGTTAGGTTTAGGGTTAGGGTTACGGCATAGTTTAGGCTTAGTGATAGGGTTAGTGTTAGTTTTAGGGTTACGGTACAGGTTAGGGTTATGGTTAGGGTTAGGGTTAGGGTTACGGTACAGGTTAGGGTTATGGTTAGGGTTAGGGTTAGGGTTACGATTCAGGTTAGGTTAGGGTTAGGGTTTTGATTAGTTAGGTTAGGGTAAGTTTAGGGTTTCGGTACCGGTTAGGTTAGGGTGATGTTAGGTTTAGGGTTATGGTTCATTTGGGGGTTAAGGTTAGGGTTAGGCAGCTTGTAGGTTACGGTACAGGTTAGGGTTATGGTTAGGTTAGGTTAGGTTTACGGTACAGGTTAGGTTTAGGCTTTGGGTTAGGGTTAGGGTTACGATTCAGGTTAGGTTAGGGTTAGGGTTAGGATTAGGTTTAGGGTTAGGGTAAGTTAGGGTTTCTGTACCGGTTAGGGTTAGGGTGAGCGTTAGGTTTAGGGTTATGGTACACGTTAGGGTTAAGGCTAGGGTTAGGGTTAGGTTTAGGGTTACGGTACAGGTTAGCGTTAGGGTTAGGGTTAGGGTTAGGTTAGGTTTACAGTACCGGTTAGGGTTAGGGTTAGGTTAGGTTAGGGTTTGGGTTAGGTTTAGGTTATGGTACAGGTTAGGTTTAGGGTTAGGTTAGGTTAGGGTTAGGTACAGCTTAATGTTAGGTTAGGTTAGAGTTAGGGTTAGAGTTGGGTTACAGTTAGGGTTATGGTACAGGTTAGGCTTAGGTTTGGGTTAGGTTTAGGGTTACAGTACAGGTTAGGGTTTGGGTTACGGTACTGGTTAAGGTTAGGTTGGGGTTAGGGTTAGGTTTAGGGTTAGGGTTACGGTACAGGTTATGGTTAGGTTGAGGGTTAGGGTTAGTGTTACGGCACAGTTTAGGGTGAGGGTTAGGGTTAGGGTTACGTTACAGGTAAGGGTTAGATTTAGATTAGGGTAACGGTACAAGTTAGGGTTATGGTAATGTTTAGGGTTAGGGTTACGTTATAGGTTAGCGTTAGGGTTAGGGTTAGTGTTAGGTTTAGGGTTATGATACAGTTTGGGTTAGGGTTAAGTTTTGGGTTAGGGTTACTGTACAGGTAAGGTTTAGGTTTAGGGTTAGGGCAGGGTTACGGTTACGGTACAGGTTAGGGTTAGGTTGAGCGGTAGGGTAAGGGTTACGGTACAGGTTAGTGTTGAGGTTAGGGATAGGTTTAGAGTTAGGGTTACCGTACAGGTTAAGGTCAAGGTTAGGGTTCGGGTTAGGGTTAGGTTAGCGTTAGGGTTAGGCATGTGGTACAGCTGAGGGTTAGGGGTATGTTTAGGGTTACCGTACAGGATAGGGTTAGTGTTAGGGTTGCGGTACAGGATAGGGTTAGGGTTAGGGTTACGGTACAGGTTGCGATAAGGTTTAGGCTAAGGGTTGTGGTACATGTTAGGGTTAGGGTTAGGATTAGGGTTACGGAATAAGTTAGGGTTACGGTTAGGTTTAGGGTTAGGGTTAAGGTATAAGTTAGCATTAGGGTTAGGTTTAAGGTTTGGGTTAGGGTTACGGTACAGGTTAGGGTTAGGGTTAGGGTTCCTGTAAGTGTAGGGTTAGGGTTATGGTTAGGGTTTCGATACAAGTTAGGGTGAGTTTTAGTGTTAGGGTTAGGGTTACGGCACAGGTTAGTGTTAGGGTTAGGGTTAGGGTCACAGTACAGGTAGGTTTAGTGACACTGGAAGGGTTACGGTACAGTTTAGGATTAGGGTTAGGGTTTCGGTACAGGGTAGGGATAGGGTTAGGGTCAGGGTTACGGTACAGGTTAGGGTTAGGGTTAGGGTTAGGGTTACGGTACAACTTAGGGTTAGGGTGAGGGTTAATGTTAGGGTTACCGTACAGGTTATGGTCATGGTTAGGGTTAGGCTTTGGTTTAGGGTTAGGTTTGCGGTACAGGTTAGGGATAGGTTTAGGGTTAGGTTTAGGGTTACGGTACAGGTTAGGGTTAGGGTTACGGTTAGGGGTAGGGTTAGGGGTAGGCTTACGGTGCAGGTAAGTGTTAGGTTAGGTTTAGCGTTAGGGTTAGGTTTACGATACAGTTCAGGGTTAAATTTGGGGTAGGGTTAGGGTTACGGTAGTGGTTAGGGTTAGGGTTAGGTTTGGGAATAGGGTTGCGGTTAGGGTTACGTTACACGTTAGTTCAGGGTTAGGGTTAGCGTTAATGTTAGGGTTAGGGTTAGGTTTACGGTACAGGTTAGGGTTAGGTTTAGGGTTAGGGTTACCGTACAGTTTAGGGTTAGGTTTAGGGTTAGGGTTAAGGTTGCGGTGCATCTTAGGGTTAGGTTTAGGTTTGTGGTTGCAGAGGTTACGGGGTTAGGTTTAGGGTTATGGTACAGCTTAGGTTTAGGTTTGTTTAGGGTTAGGTTACTGCTACGGTATTGTGTTGTTAGTTTTAGGGTTAGGATTAGGGTAACGGTACAGGTTAGGGTTAGGTTTAGGGTTAGTGTTATGTTCCAGGTTAGGGCTAGTGTTAGTGTTAGGGTTAGGGTTACGGTACAAGTTAGGGCTACGGTAAGGTTTAGGGTTAGGTTACGGTATAGTTTAGGCTTAGTGATAGGGTTAGTGTTAGTTTTAGGGTTACGGTACAGGTTAGGGTTATGGTTAGGGTTAGGGTTAGGGTTACGGTACAGGTTAGGGTTATGGTTAGGGTTAGGGTTAGGGTTACGATTCAGGTTAGGTTAGGGTTAGGGTTAGGATTTTAGGGTTAGGTTACGGTACAGGCTAGGTTAGGTTACGGTTAGTGTAGGTTTAGGTTTAGGCTTACGGCAGGTAAGTGTTAGGTTAGGTTTAGCGTTAGGTTAGGCTTTACTATACAGTTCAGGGTTAAATTTGGGGGTAGTTAAATACGTTACACGTTAGGTTTAGGCTAGGATTAGTGTTAGGGTTACCGACAGGTTATGGTCATGGTTAGGGTTAGCTTTAGGTTTAGGTTGGGGTTTCATGTACAGGTTAGGGATAGGCTTAGGTTAGTTTAGTTACGGTACAGGTTAGGTTAGGTTACGGTTAGTAGGGTTAGGGTTAGGCTTGATTATGCAGGTAAGTGTTAGGGTTAGGTTTAGGGTTAGGATTAGGTTTGGGATTAGGGTTGCGGTTAGGGTTACGTTACACGTTAGGTTCAGGGTTAGGGTTAGCGTTAATGTTAGGGTTAGGGTTAGGTTTACGGTACAGGTTAGGGTTAGGTTTAGGTTGCACAGTTTAGGTTGAAGTTTAGGTTAGTTAACGTTGTGGTATATTTTAGGGTTACGGTATTAGTTAGGTTAGGTTTAGGTAACCCTAACCCTAACCCTAAACCTAAGCTTAACCTTAACCTTTACCGTAACCCTTAACCTAAACCTAAACCTAACCCTAAACTTAAAACTTACCTGTACCATAAAAATAAACCTAAACCTAAAGGTAACCAGTACCATAATCCTAAACCTAACCCTAACCCTAACCCTAAACCTGACCCTAACCTGTACCGTAGGCCTAAACCTAACCCTAAACCTAACCCTAACCTGTACCGTAACCCTAATACTAACCCTGACACCAACCTGTACCGTAACCTTAACCCTAACCCTTACCCTAACCATAAACATAACCATAACCATAAGCATAAACTTTACTGTAACCATAAACCTAACCATAAACCTAACCTGTTCTGTACCCCTAACCCTAACCCTAACGTGTACCGCAACCCTTATCCTAAACCTAACACTAACCCTAACCCTAAACTGTACGGTAACCCTAACCCTAACCCTACCCTAACCTGTACCGCACCCTAACCATAACGCTAACCCTAACCCTAACCTTAACCATACCCATAAACCTGACCCTAAAAGTACGGTAACCATAACCCTAACTCTAAACCAAACCTGTACCGCAACCCAAACCCTAACGCTAACCTTAGCCCTAACCCTAAACCTAAAAAGAACACTAACCCTAACCATAACCTTAACCCTACCCTGTCCCGTAACCCTAACCCTAAACCTAAACTTAACCCTATCCTGTACCGTAACCCTAACCCTAACCCTAACCCTAACCTTTACCGTAACACTAAACCTAACCCTACCCCTAACCTTAACCCTAACCCTAACCCTAACCCTAAACCTAACCTGTACCTTAACCCTAACCCTAACCATAGGCCTAAACCTAATCCGAACCTCTACCGTACCCCTCACCTAACCCTAAACCTAACCTTAACCTGTACCGTAAACCTAACCCTAACCCTAATTTGTATCATAACCCTAAACTTAACCCTATCCGTAGCCCTAACACTAACCTATACCGTAAACCTAACGCTATAGCTAACCGTAACCCTAACTTGTACCGTATCCCTAACCCTATCCCTAACCCTAACCTGTACCGTAACCCTACCACTAACCCTAAACCTATACTGTACTGTAACCGTAACCCTAACCCTAACCCTAAATAGTATTATAACCATAACAGTAACCCTAACCCTACACTGTAGCGTAACCATAACCCTAACCCTAACCCGAACACTAACCCTAACCCTAACCCTAACCCTAACCTATACCGTAACCCTAAAGCTAACCCTAAACCTAACACTATCACTAAAGTATAATGTAAACCTAACCCTAAACCATACCGTAACCCTAAGTTGTTCCGTAACCCTAACCCTAACCCTAACCCTAACCTGTACCGTAAACTTAACCCTAACCTGTACTGTAACCCTAACCATTACCCTAACATAACCATAACTTCTAACGTACCCTAACCCTAAACCTAATGCTAACCCTAACCGTAACCTTAACCATAACCAAAGCCCGGACCCTAAATAATATGGTAACCCTAACCCTAACCCTAAACAGTACAGTAACCCTAACCCTAAGCCTTACCCTAACCTGTACCGCAACCCTAACCCTAACCCTAACCCTAACCCTAACACTAACCCTAACCCTAACCCTAACCTTAACCCTACCCAGTACCGTAACCCTATCCCTACCCCTAAACCTAACCCTAACCTGTACCGTAACACTAAACCTAACCCTAACCTTAACCTGTACCGTAAACCTAACGCTAACCCTAACCTGTACCGCAACACTAACCTAAACCTAACCCTAACAAAACTTGTACCGTAACCCTAACCCTAAACCTATCCCTTTCCTGAACCGAAACCCTAACCCTAACCCTAACCCTACCCGTAATCCTAACCCACAACTGTACCACAACCCTAACCGTAATCCTAACCCTAAACATAATCCTTACCTGTACCGTAACACTAACCCTATCCCTAAACCTAAGCTGTACTGTAACCCCAACCCTAACACTAAAACTAACCTTTACCGTAAGCTGTAGTGAAACCCTTACCCTAAACCTAACCATAACCTGTACCGTAATCCTAAACCTAAAACCTACGCTAACCTGTACCGTAACCATAAACATAAACCTAACCCTACCCTGAACCATAACCCTAACACTAAACCTAACGCTTCCCGTAACCCTAACCCACATCTATACCGCAACCCTTACCTGTACCGTAACACAAAACCTAACCCTAACCCTCAGCTGTACCGTAACCCTAACCCTAACATTAAACCTAACCTTTACCCTAACCTGTACCGAAAGCCTAACCCTAACCATAACCATAACCTGTACCTGTAACCCTAAACCTGAAAATTACCCTAACCTGTACCATAACCCTACCACTAACACTAACGGTAACCTGTACCATAACCCTAATCCTAATCTAACCTCTATGGCAAACCTAACTCTAAACCTAAGCCTAACACTAACCCTAACCCCAACATGTACCGTAACACTAACCATAACCCTACCCCTAACCCTAATCCTAAACCCAAACTGTACCGTAACCCTCACCCTAAACCTAACCCTAACCCGAACCTTAACCCTAACCTGTACCATAACCCTAACCCTTACCCTCACCCTAACCTCTACCGTAAACCTAAACTTAACCCTAACACTAACCCTATCCGTAACCCTAAACCACACCTGTACAGGAAACCTAACCGTAAACCTAACCATAACCCTAACCCCTAATGTAAAACTTACCTGTACCGTAACACTAACCCTAACCCTAAACCTTACCCTACAGTGAACCGTAACCCTAACCCTAACCCTAATCCTACCCGTAACCCTAACCCTCAACTGTTCTGCAACCCTAACCGAAACCTAACCCTAACCGTAACCCTTACCTGTACCGTAACCCTAACCCTAACCCTAAACCTAAGCTTAACCCTAACCTGTATCGTAACCCTAAACCTAACCCTAACCCTAACCCTAACCTGTAAGGTAACCCCAAAACTTACCCTAACCCTAACCTGTACCGCAGCCCTAACCCTACCCTAAACCTAATCCTAAACCTAATCCTGACCCTAACCTGTAAGATAACCGTAACCCTAACCCTACCCTGCCCATAACCCTAACCTAACCGTACCCTGATTCGTAACCCTAACCTAAACTTAACCCTAACTCTAAAGCTAACCTGTACCCTAACCCTAACCCTAACCCTAACCCTAAACTCTATGGCAAACCTAAACCTAAACCTAACACTAACACCAACCCTAACCCCAACATGTATTGTAACACTAACCCTAACACTAACGCTAACCATAAATCTAATCCTAAACCCAATCTGTACCGTACCCCTCGCCCTAAACCGAACACTAACCCTAAACTTAACCCTAACCTGTACCGTAACCCTAATCCTTACCCTCACCCTAACCTGTACCGTAACACTAACCAAACCCCTAACTCTAAACCACACCTCTACGGCAACCGTAACCCTAAACCTAACCATAAAACTAACCCTAACTGTAAAACTTACCTGTACCGCAACACTAACCCTAACCCTAAACCTAACCCTACCCTGAACCGCAACCCTAACCCTAACCATAACCCTACCCGTAACCCTAACCCTCAACTGTACCGCAACCCTAAATGTAACCTAACCCTAAAGGTGACCCTTACCTGTACCGTAACACTAACCCTAACAATAAACCTAAGCTGTACCGGAACCCTAACCCTCACCCTAAACCTAATCCTAACCGTAAACTTACCTGTACCGTAACAATAAACCTAAACCTAAACGTAAGCAGTACCGTAACCCTAACCCTAACCCTAACCCTAACCATAACCATAACCCTAACCGTAACCCTAACCCTAACCCTAAATTGTACCGTAAGCCTACACCTAACCCTTACCCTAACCCTAAAGTACCGAAACCCTAACCTTAACCCAAACCCTAAACTCTACCATAACCGTAACCCTAAACCTAACCCTGACCCTAACCTGTACCGTAAGCATAAACCTAACCCTAACCTGTAACATAACCCTAATACTAACCGTGACACCAACCTGTACCGTAACCATAACCTTAACACTAACCCTAACCCTAACCATAACCATAACCTGTATTGTAACCATAAACCTAACCGTAACTCTAACCTGTTCCGTAACCCTAACCCGACCCCTAAACCTAACCCTAACCTGTACCGTAACACTAACTCTAACCCTAACACTAACCCTAACCCTAACCTGTACCATAACCTAAACCTAACCGTAACCCTAACACTAATGCTAACCTATACACTAACCCTAACCCTAAACCTAACCGTAACCATAACTTGTACCATAACCCTAACCCTAACCCTAAACCTAAGCTTAACCCTAACCTTTACCGTAACCCTAAACCTAACCCTAAACCTAACCCTAAACCTAACCCTAACCTTAAAACTTACCTGTACCATAAAAAAACCTAAACCTAAACGTAACCAGTACCGTAATCCTAACCCTAACCCTAACCCTAACACTAACCCTGACCCTAACCTGTACCGTAGGCCTAAACCTAACCCTAAACCTAACCCTAACCTGTACCGTAACCCTAATATTAACCCTGACACCAACCTGTACCGTAACCTTAACCCTAACCCTAACCCAAACCCTAACCATAACCATAACCATAAGCATAAACTTTACTGTAACCATAAACCTAACCAGAAACCTAACCTGTTCTGTACCCTTAACCCTAACCCTAACGTGTACCGCAACCCTTATCCTAACCCTAACACTAACCCTAACCCTAAACTGTACGGTAACCCTAACCCTAACGCTACCCTAACCCGTACCGCAACCCTAACCATAACGCTAACCCTAACCCTAACCTTAACCATACCCATAAACCTGACCCTAAAAGTACGGTAACCATAACCCTAACCCTAAACCAAACCTGTACCACAACCCAAACCCTAACGCTAACCTTAACCCTAACCCTAAACCTAAAACTAACACTAACCCTAACCCTAACCTTAACACTAACCTTTACCGTAACACTAAACCTAACACTAACCCTAACCCTAAACCTAACCCTAACCTGTACCGTAACCCTAACCCTAACCCTAACCCTAACCTTTACCATAACACTAAACCTAACACTAACCCTAACCCTAACCCTAAACCTAACCTGTACCTTAACCCTAACCCTAACCATAACCCTAAACCTAATCCGAACCTCTACCGTACCCCTCACCTAACCCTAAACCTAACCTTAACCTGTACCATAAACCTAACCCTAACCCTAATTTGTATCATAACCCTAAACTTAACCCTATCCCTAGCCCTAACGCTAACCTATACCGCAAACCTAACGCTATAGCTAACCGTAACCCTAACTTGTACCGTATCCCTAACCCTATCCCTAACCCTAACCTGTACCGTAACCCTACCACTAACCCTAAACCTATACTGTACTGTAACCCTAACCCTAACCCTAACCCTAAATAGTATTGTAACCATAACACTAACCCTAACCCAACACTGTAGCGTAACCATAACCCTAACCCGAACCCTAACCCTAACCCTAACCCTAACCTATACCGTAACTCTAAAGCTAACCCTAAACCTAACACTATCACTAAGTATAATGTAACCCTAACCCTAAACCTTACCGTAACCCTAAGCTGTTCCGTAACCCTAACCCTAACCCTAACCTGTACCGTAAACTTAACCCTAACCTGTACTGTAACCCTAACCATTACCCTAACATAACCATAACCTCTAACGTACCCTAACCCTAAACCTAATGCTAACCCTAACCGTAACCTTAACCATAACCAAAGCCCGGACCCTAAATAATATGGTAACCCTAACCCTAACCCTAAACAGTACAGTAACCCTAACCCTAAGCCTTACCATAACCTGTACCGCAACCCTAACCCTAACCCTAACCCTAACACTAACCCTAACCCTAACGCTAACCTTAACCCTACCCGGTACCGTAAGCCTATCCCTACCCCTAAACCTAACCCTAACCTGTACCGTAACACTAAACCTAACCCTAACCTTAACCTGTACCGTAAACCTAACGCTAACCCTAACCTGTACCGCAACACTAACCTAAACCTAACCCTAACAAAACTTGTACCGTAACCCTAACCCTAAACCTATCCCTTCCCTGAACCGAAACCCTAACCCTAACCCTACCCGTAATCCTAACCCACAACTGTACCACAACCCTAACCGTAACCCTAACCCTAAACATAATCCTTACCTGTACCGTAACACTAACCCTAACCCTAAACCTAAGCTGTACTGTAACCCCAACCCTAACACTAAAACTAACCTTTACCGTAAGCTGTAGTGAAACCCTTACCCTAAACCTAACCATAACCTGTACCGTAATCCTAAACCTAAAACTTACGCTAACCTGTACCGTAACCATAAACCTAAACCTAACCCTACCCTGAACCATAACCCTAACACTAAACCTAACGCTTCCCGTAACCCTAACCCACATCTATACCGCAACCCTTACCTGTACCGTAACACAAAACCTAACCCTAACCCTCAGCTGTACCGTAACCCTAACCCTAACACTAAACCTAACCTTTACACTAACCTGTACCGAAAGCCTAACCCTAACCATAACCATAACCTGTACCTGTAACCCTAAACCTGAAAATTACCCTAACCTGTACCATAACCCTACCACTAACACTAACGGTAACCTGTACCATAACCCTAATCCTAATCTAACCTCTATGGCAAACCTAACCCTAAACCTAACCCTAACACTAACCCTAACCCCAACATGTACCGTAACACTAACCATAACCCTACCCCTAACCCTAACCCTAAACCCAAACTGTACCGTAACCATCACCCTAAACCTAACCCTAACCCGAACCTTAACCCTAACCTGTACCATAACCCTAACCCTTACCCTCACCCTAACCTCTACCGTAAACCTAAACTTAACCCTAACACTAACCCTATCCGTAACCCTAAACCACACCTGTACAGCAAACCTAACCGTAAACCTAACCATAACCCTAACCCCTAATGTAAAATTTACCTGTAACGTAACACTAACCCTAACGGTAAACCTAACCCTACAGTGAACCGTAACCCTAACCCTAAGCCTAATCCTACCCGTAACCCTAAACCTCAACTGTTCCGCAACCCTAACCGTAACCTAACGCTAACCGTAACCCTTACCTGTACCGTAACCCTAACCCTAACTCTAAACCTAAGCTTAACCCTAACCTGTATTGTAACCCTAAACCTAACCCTAACCCTAACCCTAACCCTTACCTGTACTGCAACCCTAACACTAACTCTAACCTTAACCCTAACCCTAAACTGTACAGTAACCCTAACAGTAACCCTACCCTAACCTGTACCCCAACCCTAACCCTAACCCTAACCAATTCCCTAACCCTGACACTAACCTTTTCGGTAACCCAACCCCTAAACATAACCCTAACCCTAACCCTAACCTGTACCATAACCCAAACAGTAACACTAACCCTTAGCCTAACCCTAACTTGTACTGTAACCCTAACCCTAATCCTAACTCTACCCTGAACCGTAACCCTAACCCTTACCCTAACCCTAACCCTAACCCTAACCCGCAACTGTACCGCAACCCTATTCGTAACCCTAACCCTTAACGGAACACTTACCTGTACTGTAACACTAACCCTAACCCTAAACCTAAGCTGTACCGTAACCCTAACCCTAACCATAAACCTAACCTTTACCCTAACCTGTACCGAAACCCTAACCCTATCGCTGACCATAACCTGTACGGTAAACCTAACCCTAAAACTTACCCTAACCTGTACCATAACCCTACCCGTAACCCTAACCATAACCTGCACCGAAACCCTAACCCTCACCCTAACCCTAACACTAACCTGTACCATGACCCTAACCCTAACACTAACACTAATCCTAAATTGTACTGTAACCCTAAACCTAAACCTAACCCTAACACTACACTGTACCGAAACAATAATTTAACCCTAACTCTATCCTATTTCGTAATCCTAATCCTAACCTTAACCCTAACTCTAAATCTAAACTGTACCCTAACCCTAACCCTAAACTCTATGGCAAACCTAACCCTAATTCTAACACTAACCCTAATCCTAACCTGTACCGTAACACTAACCCTAACCCTTACCCTAAACCTTACCTTCAACCTAACCTCAAACCTAACCCTAACCGTAACCGTAAACCTAACCTGTCCCGTAACCATAACTTTAACCCTAAACCCAACCCTAAGCTTAAACCTAACGACTTCCATAACCCTAACCCTAACCTTAACCCTACACTAACCCTAATTCTAATGTTAACCTCTACCGTAACCATAACCCTAACACTAAACCTAACCTGTACCGCAACCCTAAACCTAACCCCAACACTAACCCTAACCTGTATGGTAATCCTTACTCTAACCCTAATCCTAAACCTAACCCTAAACTGTACCATAACCCAAACCCTGCAACTAATGCTAAACTGTAACGTAACCCTAACCCTAACGCTAACACTAAACTGTAACGCAAACCTAACCCTAACCCTAACCCTAACCCTAACCTGTAAGGTAACCCCAAAACTTACCCTAACCCTAACCTGTACCGCAAACCTAACCCTACCCTAAACCTAATCCTAAACCTAATCCTGACCCTAACCTGTAAGATAACGGTAACCTAACCCTACCCTGCCCATAACCCTAACCTAACCGTAACCTGATTCGTAACCCTAACCTAAACTTAACCGTAACTCTAAAGCTAACCTGTACCCTAACCCTAACCCTAACCCTAACCCTAAACTCTATGGCAAACCTAAACCTAAACCTAACACTAACACTAACCCTAACCCCAACATGTATTGTAACACTAACCCTAACACTAACGCTAACCATAAATCTAAACCTAAACCCAATCTGTACCATACCCCTCGCCCTAAACCGAACACTAACCCTAACCTTAACCCTAACCTGTACCGTAACCCTAATCCTTACCCTCACCCTAACCTGTACCGTAAAACTAACCAAACCCCTAACTCTAAACCACACCTCTACGGCAACCGTAACCCTAAACCTAACCATAAAACTAACCCTAACTGTAAAACTTACCTGTACCGCAACACTAACCCTAACCCTAAACCTAACCCTACCCTGAACCGCAACCCTAACCCTAACCATAACCCTACCCGTAACCCTAACCCTCAACTGTACCGCAACCCTAAATGTAACCTAACCCTAAAGGTGACCCTTACCTGTACCATAACACTAACCCTAACAATAAACCTAAGCTGTACCGGAACCCTAACCCTCACCCTAAACCTAATCCTAACCGTAAACTTACCTGTACCGTAACAATAAACCTAAACCTAAACGTAAGCAGTACCGTAACCCTAACCCTAACCCTAACCCTAACCATAACCATAACCCTAACCCTAACCCTAACCCTAACCCTAAATTGTACCGTAAGCCTACACCTAACCCTTACCCTAACCCTAAACTGTACCGAAACCCTAACCTTAACCCAAACCCTAAACTCTACCATAACCGTAACCCTAAACCTAACCCTGACCCTAACCTGTACCGTAAGCATAAACCTAACCCTAAACCTAACCCTAACCTGTAACATAACCCTAATACTAACCGTGACACCAACCTGTACCGTAACCATAACCTTAACACTAACCCTAACCCTAACCATAACCATAACCTGTATTGTAACCATAAACCTAACCGTAACCCTAACCTGTTCCGTAACCCTAACCCGACCCCTAAACCTAACCCTAACCTGTACCGTAACACTAACTCTAACCCTAACACTAACCCTAACCCTAACCTGTACCATAAACCTAAACCTAACCCTAACCCTAACACTAATGCTAACCTATACACTAACCCTAACCCTAAACCTAACCGTAACCATAACTTGTACCATAACCCTAACCCTAACCCTAAACCTAAGCTTAACCCTAACCTTTACCATAACCCTAAACCTAACCCTAAACCTAACCCTAAACCTAACCCTAACCTTAAAACTTACCTGTACCATAAAAATAAACCTAAACCTAAAGGTAACCAGTACCGTAATCCTAACCCTAACCCTAACCCTAACCCTAACCCTAACCCTGACCCTAACCTGTACCGTAGGCCTAAACCTAACCCTAAACCTAACCTAACCTGTACCGTAACCCTAATACTAACCCTGACACCAACCTGTACCGTAACCTTAACCCTAACCCTAACCCTAACCATAACCATAACCATAACCATAAGCATAAACTTTACTGTAACCATAAACCTAACCATAAACCTAACCTGTTCTGTACCCCTAACCCTAAACCTAACGTGTACCGCGACCCTTATCCTAACCCTAACACTAACCCTAACCCTAAACTGTACGGTAACCCTAACCCTACCCTAAACTGTATCGCAACCCTAACCCTAACGCTATCACTAACCCTAACCTTAACCATACCCATAAACCTGACCCTAAAAGAACGGTAACCCTAACCCTAACCCTAAACCAAACCTGTCCCGCAACCCAAACACTAACGCTAACCTTAACCCTAACCCTAAACCTAAAACTAACCCTAACCCTAACCCTAAACTTAAACCTACCCTGTCCCGTAAACCTAACCCTACCCCTAAACCTAACCTTAACCTGTACCGTAACCCTAACCCTAACCCTAACCCTACCTTTACTGTAACACTAAACCTAACCCTAACTCTAACCCTAACCCTAACCCTAAACCTAACCTGTACCTTAACCCTAACCCTAATCCGAACCTCTACCATACCCCTCACCTAACCCTAAACCTAACCCTAACCTGTACCGTAAACCTAAACCTAACCCTAACTTGTATCATATCCCTAAACTTAACCCTATCCCTAGCCCTAATGCTAACCTATACCGTAAACCTAACGCTATAGCTAACCGTAACCCTAACTTGTACCGTATCCCTAACCCTATCCCTAACCCTAACCTGTACCGTAACCCTATCACTAACCCTAAACCTATACTGTACTGTAACCCTAACCCTAACCCTAACCCTAACCCTAAATAGTATTGTAACCATAACACTAACCCTAACCCTACACTGTAGCGTAACCATAACCCTAACCCTAACCCGAACACTAACCCTAACCCTAACCCTAACCCTAACCTATACCGTAACCCTAAAGCTAACCCTAAACCTAACACTATCACTAAAGTATAATGTAACCCTAACCCTACACCTTACTGTAACCCTAAGTTGTTCCATAACCCTAACCCTAACCCTAACCCTAACCGTAACCTGTACCGTAAAATTAACCCTAACCTGTACTGTAACCCTAACCATTACCCTAACATAACCATAACCTCTAACGTACCCTATCCCTAAACCTAATGCTAACCCTAACCGTAACCTTAACCATAACCAAAGCCCGGACCCTAAATAATATGGTAACCCTAACCCTAACCCTAAACAGTACAGTAACCCTAACCCTAAGCCTTACCCTAACCTGTACCGCAACCCTAACCCTAACCCTAAACCTAACCCTAACACTAACCCTAACCCTAATCCTAACCTTAACCCTACCCGGTACCGTAACCCTATCCCTACCCCTAAACCTAACCCTAACCTGTACCGTAACACTAAACCTAACCCTAACCCTAACCTGTACCGCAACACTAACCTAAACCTAACCCTAACACAAACTTGTACCGTAACCCTAACGCTAAACCTATCCCTTCCCTGAACCGAAACCCTAACCCTAACCCTAACCCTACCAGTAATCCTAACCCACAACTGTACCACAACCCTAACCGTAACCCTATCCCTAAACATAATCCTTACCTGTACCGTAAACCTAACCCTAACCCTAAACCTAAGCTGTACTGTAACCCTAACCCTAACACTAAAACTAACCTTTACCCTAAGCTGTAGTGAAAACCTTAACATAAACCTAACCATAACCTGTACCGTAATCCTAAACCTAAAACTTACCCTAACCTGTACCATAACCCTAAACCTAAACCTAACACTACCCTGAACCATAACCCTAACACTAAACCTAATGCTTCCCGTAACCCTAACCCACATCGATACCGCAACCCTTACCTGTACCGTAACACTAACCCTAACCCTAACACATAGCTGTACCGTAACCCTAACCCTAACACTAAACCTAACCTTTACCCTAACCTGTAACGAAACACTAACCCTAACCATAACCATAACCTGTACCCGTAACCCTAAACCTGAAAATAACCCTAACCGGTACCATAACCCTACCACTACCACTAACGGTAACCTGTACCATAAACCTAATCCTAATATAACCTCTATGGCAAACCTAACCCTAAACCTAACCCTAACACTACCCTAACCCCAACATGTACCGTAACACTAACCATAACCCTACCCCTAACCCTAAACCTAAACCCAACCTGTACACTAACCCTCACCCTAAACCTAACCCTAACCCGAACCTTAACCCTAACCTGTACCATAACCCTAACCCTTACCCTCACCCTAACCTCTACCGTAAACCTAAACTCAACCCTAACACTAACCCTATCTGTAACCCTAAACCACACCTGTACAGCAAACCTAACCCTAAACCTAACCATAACCCTAACCCCTAATGTAAAACTTACATGTACCGTAACACTAACCCTGACCCTAAACCTAACCCTACAGTGAACCGTAACCCTAACCCTAAACCTAAACCTAACCTTAACCGTAAAACTTACCTGTACAGTAACAATAACCCTAAACCTAAACGTAACCGGTACCGTAACCCTAAACCTAACCGTAACCCTAACCCTAACCTGTACCGTAAGCCTAAACCTAACCCTAACCGTAACCCTAAACTCTACCGATAACTAAACCTTAACCCTAACCCTAAACTGTACCATAACCGTAACCCTAACGGTATTCCTAACCCTAACCCTAACATGTATCGTAAGCCTAAACCTAACCCTAACCCTAACCCTAACCTGTACCGTAACCCTAACCCTAACCGTCACCCCAATCTGTACCGTAACCTTAACCCTAACCCTACCCTTAACCCTAACCCTAAACCTAACACTAAACCTAACCCTAACCCCTAAGCCTAACCATAACACCTAACCCTAACCTTTACCTAACCCTAACCCTAAACCTAACACTAACCCTAACCCTAATTGTACCGTAACCCTAAACCTAACCCTAACCCTAACCTGTAACCTAACCCTAACCCTAACCCTAACCATAACCATAACCATAACCATAAGCATAAACTTTACTGTAACCATAAACCTAACCATAAACCTAACCTGTTCTGTACCCCTAAACCTAACCCTAACGTGTACCGCAACCCTTATCCTAACCCTAACACTAACCCTAACCCTAAACTGTACTGTAACACTAACCCTAACCCTACCCTAACCTGTACCGAAACCCTAACCCTAACCCTATCCTAACCTGTACCGCAACCCTAACCCTAAAGCTATCACTAACCCTAACCTTAACCATACCCAGAAACCTGACACTAAAAGTACGGTAACCCTAACCCTAACCCTAAACCTAAAACTAACCCTAACCTGTACCGTAACCCTACCACTAACCCTAACCCTAACCCTAACCTTTACCGTAACACTAAACCTAACCCTAACCCTAACCCTAACTCTAACCCTAAACCTAACCTGTACCTTAACCCTAACCCTAACCCTAACCCTAACCCTAATCTGAACCTCTACCATACTCCTCACCTAACCCTAAACCTAACCCTAACCTGTACCGTAAACATAACCCTAACCCTAACTTGTATCATAACCCTAAACTTAACCCTATCCCTAGGCCTAACGCTAACCTATACCGTAAACCTAACACTATAGCTAACCGTAACCCTAACTTGTACCGTATCCCTAACCCTAACCCTAACCTGTACCGTAAAACTACCACTAACCCTAAACCTATACTGTACTGTAACCCAAACCCTAACCCTAATCCTAACCCTAAATAGTATTGTAACCACAACACTAACCCTAACCCTACACTGTAGCGTAACCATAACCCTACCCTAACCCTAACCCTAACGTGTACCATAACCCTAACCCGAACCCTAACCCTAATCCTAACCCTACCCTAACCTATAACGTAACCCTAAAGCTAACCCTAAACCTAACACTAACACTAAAGTATAATGTAACCCTAACCCTAAAACTTACCGTAACCCTAAGTTGTTCCGTAACCCTAACCCTAACCTGTACTGTAAACCTAACCCTAACCTGTACTGTAACCCTAACCGTTACCCTAACATAACCATAACCTCTAACGTACCCTAACCCTAAACCTAATGCTAACCCTAACCGTAACCTTAACCATAACCATAACCCAGACCCTAAATAGTACGGTAACCCTAACCCTAACCCTAAACAGTACGGTAACCCTAACCCTAACCCTTACCCTAACCTGTACCGCAAACCTAACCCTAACCCTAACCCTAACCCTAACCCTAACACTAACCCTAACCCCAACATGTACCGTAACACTAACCATAACCCTACCCCTAACCCTAAACCTAAACCCAACCTGTACACTAACCCTCACCCTAAACCTAACCCTAACCCGAACCTTAACCCTAACCTGTACCATAACCCTAACCCTTACCCTCACCCTAACCTCTACCGTAACCATAAACATAACCCTAACACTAACCCTATCCGTAACCCTAAAACACACCTGTACAGCCAACCTAACCCTAAACCTAACCATAACCCTAACCGCTAATGTAAAACTTACCTGTACCGTAACACTAACCCTAACCCTAAACCTAACCCTACAGTGAACCGTAACCCTAACCCTAACCCTAATCCTAACCGTAACCCTAAACCTCAACTGTTCCGCAACCCTAACCGTAACCTAACCATATAACTTGCACCTTACTTCTGTAATTGTAAATTCCTTAAATCTAAACTTAAATCCTAACTTCTTAACTGTAAAATTCCTACTGTACTGCAATAATAACTTAAACTTCAATGTAAATTCAGAATTGTAAATTCCTTTAAACTTAACTGTGAATTCCTTTAACCCTTAACTTGTAATTGTAAGCTTGAAATCCTAACTTGGAATTCCTAACCCTAAATTGTACTGGAGCACTAAACTTTAATCGTAATCCTAAACTGTAATATAATCAGAATTCCTAACGGTAGCTCCTAACCCTAACCCCAACCCAATTCAGTAGTTTCCAAACCTAACCCTAACCCTAACCCTAACCCCACCGTCACCCCAACCCTAACCGTCACCAACCTGTACCTCGTAACCTGGGCCCCCTAACCCTAACCTTAACCCTAACCCTAAACCTAACCCTAACCCTAACCCTAACCCAACCTCCCTAACCCTAACCCTAACACTCAACCCTAAACTTTACCCCAACCCTAACCCTAAACCTAACACTAACCCTAACCCTAATTGTACCGTAACCATAACCTGTACCCTAACCCCAACCCAACCCTAACCCTAACCTGTACCGTAACCCTAACCCTAACCCTACCCTGTACCTAACCCTAAACCTAACCCTAACGTAACCATAACCTCTAACGTAACCCTAAACCTAACCCTCATCCTAACGCTAACCCTAACCCTAACTCTGACACTAATAGGTATGTTAGCCCTAACCCTAACCCTAACCCTAACCCGTACCGTACCCATAACCCTAAACCTAAACTTACCCTGAGCCGTAACCCTTACCCTAACCCCAACCCTACACATAACCATAAACCACAACTGTACCGCAACCCTAACCGTAAGCCTAACCATAACCCTACCCTAACTGTAACCCTTACCAGTAACGTAACACTAAACGTAGCCCTAAACCTAACCTGTACCATAAACCTAACCCTAACTCTAAACCTAAACTTAACCCTAACCTGTACCGAAACGCTAACCCTACACCTAACCCTAACCTGTACCGTAACCCTAACCCTAACGCTAACCCTAACACTAACCTGTACCGTAACCCTATCCCTAACACTAATCCTAACCCTAAGTTGTACTGTAAACCTACACCTACCCCTAACACAAACCCTACCCTGTACCGTAAGCCTAACCCTAACCCTAACCATTACCTGAATTGTACCCTAACTCTAAACTTAACCGTAACTCTAAACCTAAACTGTACCCTAACCCTAAACCTCACTCTAAAGTCTATGGCAAACCTAACCTTAACCCTAACACTAACCGTAACCCTAACCTGTACCGTAACACTAGCCCTAACCCTAACCCAAAACCTTACCCTAAACCGAACCTTAACCCTAACCCTAACCCAAATCCTAACCGTAAATGTATCCATAACCTGTACCTTTACCCTAACCATAACCCTAACCCCAAACCTAAGCCGAACCCTAACCACTACTGTAACTGTAACCCTAAAACTAACCCTAACTCTAAGACTAACCTGTACCATGACCCTAACCCTAACCCTAACGCTAACCTTAATCCTAACCCAAACCCAAACCTAAACCTAACCGTAACGCTAACCCTAACCCTAAACCACTTGTACCGTAACCACATCCGTAACCGTAAACCTAACCTGTACCGTAACCCTAACCCTAACCCTAACCCTTACACTAACCCTATCCATAAACCTAACACACAACTGTACCGCAAACCTAACCGTAACCCTAGCCCTAACCGTAACCCTTACCTGTACCGTAACACTTACCCTAACCTTAACCTAACCTGTACCGTAACCCTAAACTTAACCCTAACCCTAACCCTAATCATAACCTGTACTGTAACCCTAACACTAACCCTAACACTAACCTGTACCGAAAGCCTAAACCTAAACCTAAACCTACCCTGTACTGTAACCCTACCCTAACCCTAAACTGTACCGTAACCCTAACCCTAACCTTAAACCTAACTATAAACCTAACCTGTACACTAACCCTAACCCTAAATCTAAACTGTATGGAAAACCTAACCCTAACCTAACACTAACCCTAACCTATACCGTAACCGTAACACTAACCCTAACCCTAACCTGTACCATAAAACTAACCCTAACCCTAACCTGTACCATAACCCTCAACCTAACCCTATCCCTAACCCTAAAGCTAACCTATACCATAACCCTAACCATAAACCTAGCCGTAACCGTAACTTGTACCATATCCCTAACCCTAACCCTAATGCTAACCTGTACCATAACCCTACCACTAACCCTAAACCTAAACTGTACTATAAACCTAACCGTAACCCTAACCCTAACCCTAACCCTAACCCTAACCCTAACTTGTGTCATAACCGTAACACTCACCCTAACCGTAACCCTAACCTGTGCCGTAACCGCAACCCTAACCCTAACCTTAACCTCTACCGTAAACCCAACCCTAACCATAACCCTAACCTGTACTGTAAACTTAAAGCTAACCCTAACCCTAACCCTAACCCTAACGCTAACCTATAACGTAACCCTAACTCTAATCCTTTCCGTAACACTAACTTGTTCCGTAAACCTAACCCTAAACCTACCCCTATCCGCAACCTGTACCATAACCCTAACCCTAACCCTAACCTGTACAGTAAGCCTAACCCTAACCCTAAGGTAACCATAACCTGTAACGTAACTCTAACACTAACCCTAACCCTAACCATACACATAACCATAACCTGTATTGTAACCCTAACCCTAAAACTAACCCTAACCTGTACCATAACGCTAACCCTAACCCTAACCCTAACCCTACCCTGTACCTAACCCTAAACCTAACCCTACCCGTAACCCTAACCCACAACTGTACCGCAACCCTAACCGTAACCCTAACCCTAACCCTAACCGTAAACCTTACCTGTACCGTAACACTAACCCTTAAACTAAACCTAAACTTTACCCTAAATTGTACCGAAACCCTAACCCTATCCGTGACCATTCCCTGTACCGTACCCCTAAAACTAAAAATTACCCTAACCTGAACCATAATCCTACCCGTAACCCTAACCGTAACCTGTACAGTAAACCTAACCCAAACCCTGACACTAACCTGTACCGTAACCCTAACCCTAACACTAACCCTAACCCTAAATTGTACCGTAACCCTAAACCTAACCCTAACCCAAACACTACACTGTTCCGTAACACTAACTTTAACCCTAACGCTAGCCTGTACCGTAATTGTAACCCGAACCTTAAACCTAACTCTAAATGTAAAATGTACCCTAACCCTAACCCTAACCCTAAACTCTATGGCAAACCTAACCCTAACTCTAACACTAACCCTAACCCTACCTGTACCGTAACACTAAACCTAACCCTATCCCTAAAACTTACCCTAAACCTAACCTCAAACCTAACCCTAACCCGAACCCTAAGCATAACCGTAAACCTAACCTGTACCGTAACCCTAACCGTAACCCTAACCCCAACCCTAAGCCTAAACCTAAACACTACCGTAACCCTAACCCTACACCTAATCCTAACACTAACCCTAATCCTAAAGCTAACCTGTACCGTAACCCTAACCCTAACCTGTACCGTAAGCCTAAACCTAACCGTAACCTTAACCCTAACCTTAAACTGTACTGTAAACCTGACCCTAACTCACCGCAACCTGTACCGTAACCTTAAACCTAACCCTAATCCTAAACCTAACCCTAACCCTAATGCTAACCATAACCCTAAACCTAACCTTAACCCTAACTGTAACCCTAACCCTAACACTAAACCCTAACCTGTACCCTAACCCTAACCGTAACCTGTACCGTAAGCCTAAACCTAGCCCTAACATTAACACTAAAATGCACTGTAACCCTAACCCTCACCACAACCTGTACCGTAACCTTCACCCTAACCCTAATCCTAACCCTAACCCTAACCCTAAACCTAAACTTGCCCTAACCCTCCCATTAACCCTAACCCTAACCCCTAACCCTAACCGAAATCCTAACCCCTAACCCTAACCCAAACCCTAACCCTAAGCTGAACCGTAACCGTAACCCTAACCCTACCTGTAACCCTAACCCATAACTGTACCTCAGCCATCACCGTAACCCCAACCCTAACCGTAACCCTTACCTGTACCGTAACACTAACCCTAACCCTACACCTAAATTGTACCGTAACCCTAACCCTAACCCTAAACCTAAACATTACCCTAACCTGTACCGAAACCCTAACCCTTTCCCAACCATAACCTGTACCGTAACCCTAATCCTAACCCTAACCCTAACCTTAACCCTATAACCCTAACCATTACCGTAACCCCAACCCTAATCCTAAACCTAATGCTAACCTGTACTGTAACCGTAACTGTAACCCTAACCCTAACCTGTACCGCAACCCTTACCCTTACCCTCACCGTGTCCTGTACCGTAACCCAAAAGCTACCCCTAGCACTAACCCTACCCGTTACCCTAAATCACACCAGTACGGCAACCCAAACCTAACCCTAAACGTAACCCTAATCCTAACAGTAAAACTTACCTGTACCATAACACTAACCCTAACCCTAAATCTAACCCTACCCTGAACCGTAACCCTAACCCTAAACTTAACCCTACCCGTTAACCTAACCCACAACTGTACCGCAACCCTAACCGTAACCTAACCCTAAACGTAATACTTACCCGTTCCGTAAAAATAACCCTAAACCTAAACGTAACCAGTACTGTAACCCTAACCCTATCCCTAACCCTAAACCTAACCTGTACTGTAAGCCTAAACCTAACCCTAAATCTAACCCTAAACTTTACCGAAACCCTAACCCTTACCCTAACCCTAACCTGTACAGTAGACCTAACCCTAACACTAACCCTAACCCTAACCCTACCGTAACCCTCACCCTAACCCACCCTAACCCTAACCCATAACCCTAAACCAAACCCTAACCCTAAACCTAACCCCTAACACTACACCTAACCCTAACCCTAAACCCTAACCCCTAAACCTAACCCTAACCCCTAACCCTAACCCTAACCCCTAACCCTAACCCTAAACCTAACCCTTCTCTAACACTAACCCTACCCCATAACCCCAACCATAACACCTAACACTAATCCTAACCCTAACCCCAAATCCTAACCCTAAAACTAACCCTAACCCTAATCCTAACCTGTTTCGCAACCCTATCCCTAACCCTAACCCTAACCCTAAACCTAACC
>JAEUCK010000563.1:0-11683 GCA_017311455.1 Otocyon megalotis megalotis | reverse complement strand
TAACCTGTACCGTAACCCTAAACTTAACCCTAACCCTAAACTGTAACGTAACCCTACCCCTAACCCTGACCGTAATCCTTACCTATCCCATAAAACTAACCCTAACCCTAAACTTAACTATACCGTAACCCTAACCCTAACCCTAACCCTAACCCTAAACTGTATCGTAAACCTAACCCTAACCCTACACTGTACCGTAACCCTAACCCTAACCCTAACCCTAACCCTACCTCTATACTTAACCTGTAACCTAACCCTAACCATAACTCTAAACTCTATGCCAAACCTAACCCTAACCCTAACACTAACCCTATCCCTATCCATAACCCTAAATTGTAGCGCAAACCTAAACCTAACCCTAACCCTAACCAGTACGGTAACCCTAACCCTAAACCTAAACCTAAACCTAAACAGTACCGTAACCCTAACCCTGCCCTAACCCTAACCCTAAACCTAACCCTAAAACTTTCCTGTACCGTAAACCTAACCCTAAACCTAAACCTAACCCTAGTCCTAACCTGTACTGTAACCCTAAACCTAACCCTAAAGCTATCCCTAACCTGTACCGCAAACTCAACCCTAAACCAAAGCCTAACCCTAATCCATGGCCTCCATAACCTGTACGGTAACCCAACACCAACCCTAACCCTAACCCTAAGTTGAAAATTCTGAATCTCTAACACTAAACCCCAACCCTAACGCTAACCTATAACGTAACCCTAACACTAAACCTTACCATAACCCTAACTTGAACCGTAAACTTAATCCTAAATCTAACCCTTACCTGTAACGTAACCCTAACCCTAACCCTAACCCTAAACTGTACCGTAACACTAACCCTAACCCTCAACCTAACCATAACCTGTACCGTAACCCTAACCCTAAACCTAACCCTAAACCCAACGCTAACCCTAACCAGAACCGTAACCCTACCCTAACCTGTACCGTAACACTAACCCTATCCCTAACCCTAAATCTAAACCTCTCCTGTACCTGAACCGTAACCCTAAACCTAAACTCTATGGCAAACCTAACCCTAACCGGTACAGTAACCCGAACCCTAAACTGTACCATAACACTAAACCTAACCCTAACACTACCCCTCACCCTAAACCTAATCTGTAAAATAACCTAACCCTAAGCCTAACCCGAACCCTAACCCTAACCTGTACCATAACACTGAACGTAACCCTAACCCTAACCCTAACCCTAACCAGTACCGTAACCCTAAACTTACCCCTAACCCTAAACTGTAACGTAACCCTACCCCTAACACTAACCCTGAACGTAATCCTTACCTGTCCCATAAAACTCATCCTAACCCTAAACTTAACTGTACCGTAACCCTAACCCTAACCCTAACCCTAACCCTAAACTGTATCGTAAACCTAACCCTAAACCTACACTGTACCGTAACCCTAACCCTAACCCTAACCCTACCTCTATATTTAACCTGTAACCTAACCCTAACCATAACTCTACACTCTATGCCAAACCTAACCCTAACCCTAACACTAAACCTATCCCTATCCATAACCCTAAAGTGTAGCGCAAACCTAAACCTAACCCTAACCCTAACCCTAACCAGTACGGTAACCATAACCCTAACCCTAAACCTAAACCTAAACCTAAACCTAACCGGTACTGTAACCCTAACCCTAGTCCTAACCCTAACCCTAACCCTAACCCTAAACCATTCCTTTACCGTAAACCTAACCCTAAACCTAAGCGTAACCCTAACCTGTACCGTAATCCTTTCAGTAAACCAAACCTAACCGTAACCCTAATCTCTACGGTAAACTTAATCCTAACCCTAACCCTAACGCTAACCTATACTGTAACGCTAACCCTAAAACTAACCGTAACCCTAACTTGTACCATAAACCTAACCCTAAACCTAACCCTAAACTTTAACCTGACCTGTACCGTAACCCTAACCCTAACCGTAACCCTAACCTGTACCGTAACCCCAACCATAAACCTAAACCCAACACTAAGCCTAACCCTAACCACTACCGTAACCCTAACCCTAACCATAAACCTAAACCTAACCCTAAAAATAAACTATACCGTTTCCCTCACCTTAAGCCTAACCCTAACCCTAACCTGTACTGTAACCCTAAACCTAACCCAAACCTAAGCCTAACCTGTACCATAACCCTAACTCCTAACTCCCAACCTAACCCTAACCCTAACATTAAGCTGTACTATAAATCTCTAACCGTAACCCTAAACCTAAACTGTACCGTAACCCTAACACTAACCCAAACTCTAAACCTAACCCTAATGCTAACTTATACCTTAACCCTAACCCTAAACCTAACCGTAACCCTAACTTATTCCGTAACCCTAATCCTAACCCTAACCATAACATGTACCACAACCCTTAGCCTAACCCTAATCGCAATCTGTAACAGAATCTGGAAATCAACTGTGAATTTTCAATCCTTAACCCTAACGTGTACCATAACCCTAAACCTAATGCTCACGCTAACCCTAACCGGTACCGAAACCCTAAACTTACCCTAACCCTAAACCTAATCCTAACCCTAACCCTGACCCTAACCTGAATCGTAACCCTAACCCTAACCCAAAGCCTAACCCTAACCTGTACCGTAAACCTAACCCTAACCCTAACGATAACCCTAACCTGTACCGTAACCCTAAAACTAACACTAACCCTATCACTAAGCCTAAACTATCATGAACCCTAACCATAAACCTAACCATAGCCCTAACTTGTACCGTAACCGTAACCCTAACACTAACACTAACCCTAACCTGTAACATAACACTAACCCTAAACCTAACCCTAACCTGTACCATTACCCTAATCCTAACCATAAAACTAACCATAACCTGTACTGTAACCGTAACCCAAACCCTAAACCTAACCTGTACCATAACCCTAAACCTAACCCTAACCGTAACCTGTACCGAAACCCTAAACCCAAACCTAACCCTAAGATGTACCGCAATCTTAACCCTAACCCTAAACCTAACCCTAAACTGTACGGTAACCCTAACCCTAAACCTAACCCTAACCTGTACCGTAAACCTAACCCTAACCCTAACATTAACGCTAACCCTAATCCTAAACCTAACGTGTAACGTAACCCTAACCGCAACCCTAATCCCAAACCTAACCCTAACCCTAACCACTACCGTAACCCTAACCCTACCCCAAATTTAACCCTGAACTGTATCGTAAACCTAACCCTAACGCTAAACCTAACCATAACACTTATCTGCACCGTAAGCCTACCCCTAACCCTACCCCTAACCGTAACCCTAACTCTAGCTCTAAACCTACCCTGTAACCTAACCCTAACCATAGCTCTAAACTCTATGGCAAACCTAACCCTAACCCTAACACTAACCCTTACCCTAACCATAACCCTAATCCTATCCTGTACCGTAACCCTAACACCCTAACCCAAAACGTAATCCTAACCTGCACCGTAACCCTAAACCTAACCTTAACCCTAACCCTAACGCTAACGTATACCGTAACCCTAACCCTAAACCGAACCGTAACCCTAACTAGGTTCGTAACCCTAACCCTAACCCTAAACCTAAACGTAAACCGGACCTATACCGTAACCCTAACCCTAACCCTGACCTGTACGATAAACGTAACACTAACCCTAAAACTAACCATAACCTGTACCATAACCCTAACCCTAAAGTTACCCTCACCGTAACCCTAACCTGTACCGTAACCCTAAACCTAACCCTAAACCTATCCCTAACCTGTACCGCAAACTTAACCCTAAACCAGAGCCTAACCCTAACCCTGACCATAACCTGTACGGTAACCCTAACACTAACCCTAACCCTAACCCTAAGTTGTACCGTAACCCTAACCCTAAACCTAACCCTAACCCTAACCCTAACCTGTACGTTAACCCTGACCCTAACCCTATCCCTACCCTGTACCGAAACCCTAACCCTAATCCTAAACTGTACTGTAACCCTTCCAGTAACACTAAACCTACCTGTACTGTGACCCTAACCCTAACCCTAACACTAACCTGTGCCGAAACCCTAACCCTAACACTAAACCTCACCCTAACTTGTATCGAAACCCTAACCATAACCCTAACCCTACACTTACAGTAACCCTAACCCTAACCTGTACCGTAACCCTAAAACTAACACTAACCCTATCACTAAGCCTAAACTATCCCGAACCATAACCCTAAACCTAACCGTAGCCCTACCTTGTACCGTAACCGTAACCCTAACACTAACACTAACCCTAACCTGTAACATAACACTAACCCTAAACCTAACCCTAACCTGTACCGTTACCCTAATCCTAACCCTAAAACTAACCATAACCTGTACCGTAACCGTAACCCAAACCCTAAAACTAATCTGTACCATAACCCTAAACCTAACCCTAACCATAACCTGTACCGAAACCCTAAACCTAAACCTAACCCTAAGATGTACGGCAACCTTAACCTAATCCTAAACCTAACCCTAAACTGTACGGTAACCCTAACCCTAAACCTAACCCTAACCTGTACCGTAAACCTAACCCTAACCCTAACCTTAACATTAACGCTAACCCTAACACTAAACCTAACGTGTAACGTAACCCTAACCGCAACCCTAATCCCAAACCTAACCCTAACCCTAACCACTACCGTAACCCTAACCCTACCCCAAATTTAACCCTGAACTGTATCGTAAACCTAACCCTAACGCTAAACCTAACCCTAACACTTATCTGCCCTGTAAGCCTAACCCTAACCCTACCCCTAACCGTAACCCTAACCCTAGCTCTAAACCTACCCTGTAACCTAACCCTAACCATAGCTCTAAACTCTATGGCAAACCTAACCCTAACCCTAACACTAACCCTTACCCTAACCATAAACCTAATCCTATCCTGTATCGTAACCCTAACACTAACCATAACCCTAAACGTAATCCTAACCTTCACCTGCACCGTAACCCTAAACCTAACCTTCACCCTAACCCTAACGCTAACGTATACCGTAACCCTAACCCTAAACCGAACCGTAACCCTAACTAGGTTCGTAACCCTAACCCTAACCCTAAACCTAAACTTAAACCTGACCTATACCGTAACCCTAAACCTAACCCTGACCTGTACCATAAACGTAACACTAACCCTAAAACTAACCATAACCTGTACCATAACCCTAACCCTAAAGTTACCCTCACTGTAACCCTAACCCTAACCTGTACCATAACCCTAAACCTAACCCTAAACCTATCCCTAACCTGTACCGCAAACCTAACCCTAAACCAAAGCCTAACCCTAACCATGACCATATCCTGTACGGTAACCCTAACACTAACCCTAACCCTAACCCTAAGTTGTACCGCAACCCTAACCCTAAACCTAACCCTAACCCTAACCCTAACCTGTACCGTAACCCTGACCCTAACCCTATCCCTACCCTGTACCAAAAGCCTAACCCTAATCCTAAACTGTACCGTAACCCTTCCAGTAACACTAAACCTAACCTGTACTGTGACCCTAACCCTGCCCCTAACCCTAAAACTAACCTGTGCCGTAACCCTAATCCTAACACTAAACCTCACCCTAACTTGTATCGAAACCCTAACCATAACCCTAAACCTACACTTACAGTAACCCTAACCCTAACCCTAACCTGTACCCTAACCCTAACCCAAACCCTAAACCTAACTCTAATGCTAACTTATACCTTAACCCTAACCCTAAACCGAACCATAACCCTAACTTATTCCGTAACCCTAATCCAAACCCTAACCCTAACATGTACCACAACCCTTACCTAACCCTAATCGCAAACTGTACCATAACCCTAACCCTAACCCTAATCCTAACCCTAACCCTAACCTGTACCGCAAACCTAACACTAACCCTAACCTGTACGGTAACCTTAAACATACCCCTAACCCTCAGCTGTACCACATGCCTAACCCTAACGCTAACCTAACCCTAACCCTAACCCTAACCCTGACCCTAACCTGTACGGTAACCAAAACTCTAAACCTATCCCTAACCTGAACACAAACCTGGACCGTAACACTGACCCTACCGCTCAACCTAACCCTAACCTGTACCGTAACCATAACCCTAACCCTAACCCTAACCCTAACCCTAAACCTTACCTATACAGTAACCCTAACCCAAAACCTAACCCTAACCCTAACCTGTATCATAACCCTAAACCTAACACTAGCCCTAACCTTAACGCTAACCTATAACGTAACCCTAACCCTAAACCTTACCATAACCTTAACTTGTACCGTAACCCTAATCCTAAATCTAACCCTTACCTGTAACGTAACCCTAACCCTAACCCTAACCCTAAACTGTACTGTAACCCTAATCCTAACCCTCAACCTAACCATAACCTGTACCGTAACCCTAACCCTAAACCTGCTAACCCCCCAACCCTAACCCTAACCAGTACCGCAATCCCCAACTCCTAACCTGTACCAGAACACCAACCCTATCCCTAACCCTAAATCTAAACCTCTCCTGTACTGGAACTGTGAATCCCTAAACTTGCTATCATGCAAACTTGTCCGTAACTGTACAGTACCCTAACCCTAAACTGTACCGTAACACTAAACCTAACCCAATACTACTCTCACTCCTAAACCTAAACTAAAATAACCCCAACCCTAAGCCAAACCGGAACCTAACCCTAACGTGTACCATAACACGAACGTAAACCTAACTCCTAACTCCAACCCTAACCTGTACCGTAAACCTAAAACTTAACCCACCCTAAACTGTAACGTAACCCTACCGCTAACCTCAATTTCAATTTAATCCGTACCTCGTCCCATACAAAACTAACCCTAACCCTAAACTTAACTGTACCGTAACCGTAACCCTAACCCTAACCCTAACCCTAAAGTGTATCGGAACCTAACCCTAATCCTACACTGTACCGTAACCCTAACCCTAACCCTAACCCTACCTCTATACTTAACCTGTAACCTAACCCTAACCATAACTCTAAACTCTATGCCAAACCTAACCCTAACCCTAACACTAACCCTATCCCTATCCATAACCCTAAATTGTAGCGCAAACCTAAACCTAAACCTAACCCTAACCCTAAACCTAACCCTAACCAGTACGGTAACCCTAACCCTAAACCTAAAACTAAACCTAAACCTAACCGGTACCGTAACCCTAACCCTAGCCCTAACCCTAGCCCTAACCCTAAACCTAAACCTTTCCTGTACCGTAAACCTAACCCTAAACCTAAACCTAACCCTAACCTGTACCGTAACCTTTTCAGTAACCCAAAACTAACCATAACCCTAATCTGTACGGTAACCTTAAACCTAACCCTAACCCTAACGCTAACCTATACTGTAACGCTAACCATAAAACTAACCGTAACCCTAACTTGTACCGTAAACCTAACCCTAAACCTAACCCTAAACTTTAACCTGACCTGTACTGTAACCCTAACCCTAACCGTAACCCTAACCTGTACCGTAACCCTAACCATAAACCTAAACCCAACACTAAGCCTAACCCTAACCACTACCGTAACCCTAACCCTAACCATAAACCTAAACCTAACCCTAAAAATAAACTATACCGTTTCCCTCACCCTAAGCCTAACCCTAACCCTAACCTGTACTGTAACCCTAAACCTAACCCAAACCTAAGCCTAACCTGTACCATAACCCTAACTCTAACCCTAACTCTAACCCTAACCATAACATTAAGGTGTACTATAACCCTAACCCTAACACAAACCCTAAACCTAACTTGTACCATAACCCTAACACTAACCCAAACCCTAACCCTAACCCTAAACCTAACCCCAACCTGTACCGTAACCATGCCACTAACCCTAACCCTAAACTGTACTGTAAACCTAACCCTAACCCTAACCCTAACGCTAACCTGTACCGTAACCCTAAACCTAACCCTAACCCTAACCTTAACCATAACGTGTACCATAACCCTAAACCTAATGCTCACCCTAAACCTAACCGGTACCGAAACCCTAAACTTACCCTAACCCTAAACCTAATCCTAACCCTAACCCTAACCCTAACCTGAATCGTAACCCTAACCCTAACCCAAAGCCTAACCCTAACCTGTACCGTAAACCTAACCCTAACCCTAACCATAACCCTAACCTGTACCGTAACCCTAAAACTAACACTAACCCTATCACTAAGCCTAAACTATCATGAACCCTAACCATAAACCTAACAGTAGCCCTAACTTGTACCGTAACCGTAACCCTAACACTAACACTAACCCTAACCTGTAACATAACACTAACCCTAAACCTAACCCTAACCTGTACCATTACCCTAATCCTAACCCTAAAACTAACCATAACCTGTACCGTAACCGTAACCCTAACCCTAAACCAAACCCTAAACCTAACCTGTACCATAACCCTAAACCTAACCCTAACCGTAACCTGTACCGAAACCCTAAACCTAAACCTAACCCTAAGATGTACCGCAACCTTAACCCTAACCCTAAACCTAACCCTAAACTGTACGGTAACCCTAACCCTAAACCTAACCCTAACCTGTACCGTAAACCTAACCCTAACCCTAACATTAACGCTAACCCTAACCCTAAACCTAACGTGTAACGTAACCCCAACCGCAACCCTAATCCCAAACCTAACCCTAACCCTAACCACTACCGTAACCCTAACCCTACCCCAAATTTAACCCTGAACTGTATCGTAAACCTAACCCTAACGCTAAACCTAACCCTAACACTTATCTGCACCTTAAGCCTACCCCTAACCCTACCCCTAACCGTAACCCTAACTCTAGCTCTAAACCTACCCTGTAACCTAACCCTAACCATAGCTCTAAACTCTATGGCAAACCTAACCCTAACCCTAACACTAACCCTTACCCTAACCATAACCCTAATCCTATCCTGTACCGTAACCCTAACACCCTAACCCTAAACGTAATCCTAACCTGCACCGTAACCCTAAACCTAACCTTAACCCTAACCCTAACGCTAACGTATACCGTAACCCTAACCCTAAACCGAACCGTAACCCTAACTAGGTTCGTAACCCTAACCCTAACCCTAAACCTAAACTTAAACCTGACATATACCGTAACCCTAACCCTAACCCTGACCTGTACCATAAACGTAACACTAACCCTAAAACTAACCATAACCTGTACCATAACCCTAACCCTAAATTTACCCTCACCGTAACCCTAACCTGTACCGTAACCCTAAACCTAACCCGAAACCTATCCCTAACCTGTACCGCAAACCTAACCCTAAACCAAAGCCTAACCCTAACCATGACCATAACCTGTACGGTAACCCTAACACTAACCCTAACCCTAACCCTAAGTTGTACCGTAACCCTAACCCTAAACCTAACCCTAACCCTAACCCTAACCTGTACGTTAACCCTGACCCTAACCCTATCCCTACCCTGTACCGAAACCCTAACCCTAATCCTAAACTGTACCGTAACCCTTCCAGTAACACTAAACCTACCTGTACTGTGACCCTAACCCTAACCCTAACACTAACCTGTGCCGTAACCCTAACCCTAACACTAAACCTCACCCTAACTTGTATCGAAACCCTAACCATAACCCTAACCCTACACTTACAGAAACCCTAACCCTAACCCTAACCTGTACCGTAACCCTAACCCAAACCCTAAACCTAACCCTAATGCTAACTTATACCTTAACCCTAACCCTAAACAAACCGTAACCCTAACTTATTCCGTAACCCTAATCCTAACCCTAACCATAACATGTACCACAACCCTTACCTAACCCTAATCGCAACCTGTACCGTAACCCTAACCCTAACCCTAACCTGTACCGCAACCCTAACACTAACCCTAACCTGTACGGTAACCCTAAACATACCCCTAACCCTCAGCTGTACCACATGCCTAACCCTAACGCTAACCTAACCCTAACCCTAACCCTAAACCCTGACCCTAACCTGTACGGTAACCCAAACTCTAAACCTATCCCTAACCTGAACACAAACCTGGACCGTAACACTGACCCTACCGCTCAACCTAACCCTAACCTGTACCGTAACCATAACCCTAACCCTAACCCTAAACCTAAACCTTACCTATACAGTAACCCTAACCCAAAACCTAACCCTAACCCTAACCTGTATCATAACCCTAAACCTAACACTAACCCTAACCCTAACGCTAACCTATAACGTAACCCTAACCCTAAACCTTACCATAACCCTAACTTGTACCGTAACCCTAATCCTAAATCTAACCCTTGCCTGTAACGTAACCCTAACCTTAACCCTAACCCTAAACTGTACCGTAACACTAACCCTAACCCTCAACCTAACCATAACCTGTACCGTAACCCTAACCCTAAACCTAACCCTAACCCCAACCCTAACCCTAACCAGTACCGTAACCCTAACCCTAACCTGTACCGTAACACTAACCCTATCCCTAACCCTAAATCTAAACCTCTCCTGTACCTGAAGGGTAACCCTAAACCTACCTCTATGGCAAACCTAACCCTAACCGGTACAGTAGCCCGAACCCTAAACTGTACCGTAACACTAAACCTAACACTAACACTACCCCTCACCCTAAACCTAATCTGTAAAATAACCTAACCCTAAGCCTAACCCGAAACCTAACCCTAACCTGTACCATAACACTGAACGTAAACCTAACCCTTACCCTAACCCTAACCTGTACCGTAACCCTAAACTTAACCCTAACCCTAAACTGTAACGTAATCCTAGCCCTAACCCTAACCCTGACCGTAATCCGTACCTGTCCCATAAAACTAACCCTAACCCTAAACTTAACTGTACCGTAACCCTAACCCTAACCCTAACCCTAAACTGTATCATAAACCTAACCCTAATCCTACACTGTACCGTAACACTAACCCTAACCCTAACCCTACCTCTATACTTAACCTGTAACCTAACCCTAACCATAACTCTAAACTCTATGCCAAACCTAACCCTAACCCTAACACTAACCCTATCCCTATCCATAACCCTAAACTGTAGCGCAAACCTAAACCTAACCCTAACCCTAACCCTAACCCTAACCCTAACCAGTACGGTAACCCTAACCCTAAACCTAAAACTAAACCTAAACCTAACCGGTACCATAACCCTAACCCTAGCCCTAACACTAGCCCTAACCCTAAACCTAAACCTTTCCTGTACCGTAAACCTAACCCTAAACCTAAACCTAACCCTAACCTGTACCGTAACCCTTTCAGTAACCCAAACCTAACCATAACCCTAATCTCTACGGTAAACTTAAACCTAACCCTAACCCTAACGCTAACCTATACTGTAACGCTAACCCTAAAACTCACCGTAACCCTAACTTGTACTGTAAACCTCCCTAAACCTAACCCTAAACTTTAACCTGACCTGTACCATAACCCTAACCCTAACCGTAACCCTAACCTGTACCGTAACCCTAACCATAAAACTAAACCCAACACTAAGCCTAACCCTAACCACTACCGTAACCCTAACCCTAACCATAAACCTAAACCTAACCCTAAAAATAAACTATACTGTTTCCCTCACCCTAAGCCTAACCCTAACCCTAACCTGTACTGTAACCCTAAACCTAACCCAAACCTAAGCCTAACCTGTACCAGAACCCTAACTCTAACCCTAACTCTAACCCTAACCCTA
>JAEUCK010000559.1:0-119534 GCA_017311455.1 Otocyon megalotis megalotis | reverse complement strand
CCTAAACCTACCAATACCCTAACTTTTACCCTAACCTGTAGCCCAATACTAACCCTCACCCTAATCTGTCCCCTAACCCTAACACTAACCTGTATGGTAACCCTAACCCTAACCCTAACCTTAACCCTAACCCTAACCTGTAACGTAAACCTAACCCTAAATCTAACCCTATCCTAACCTATACTGTAACCCTAACCCTAAGCCTGACACTAACCATAACACTAACCCTAACCTGAACCGTAACCCTAAACCTAATCCTAATCCTAAACCTAATATGTACCCTAACCCTAACCCTAACCCTAACCCAACCCAAACCGTATGCTGTACCCTACCCTTAACCCTAACCCTAACCTGTACCGTAATCCTAACCCTAACCCTAACACTAATCCGAATGTGTACAGTAAATCTAACCCGAAACCTAACCCTAACTCTAAACCTAACCCTAACCTGTACCGTAACACTAACCCTAACCCTAAGCCTAACCGTAACTTGTAACGTAAACCTAACCCTCACCCTAACCCTAACCTGTAGCGTAACCCTAAACCTAACCCGCACCCTAAAATGTACCGTAACCCTAACACTAACACTTACCCTAACCCTAACCCTAACTTGTACTGTAACCCTAACTCTAAACCTAACCCTAACCCTAACCTTCTCCATAACCCTAACCGTAACACTAACCCTAACCTGTAGCATAACCCTAAGCCTAACCCTCAATCTAACATGTACCGTAACCCTAACCCTAACCCTCAGTCTAACGTCTACCATAACCCTAACCCTAACCCTAACCCTAACCTGTAATGTAACACTAACCGTAACCCTAACCCTAACCTGCACCGAAACCTCACCCTAAAACCAAACTGTACCGTAACCCTAACCCTAACCCTAACCTAACCTGTAACGTAACCCTAACCCTAACGCTAACCCTAACCCTAACCCTAACCTGTACCATAACTCTAACCCTAACCTAAAACTAACCTGTACCGTCACCCTAACCCTAACCCTAACCCTAACCTGTAATGTAACCCTAACCCTAACCCTATCCCTAACCTGTACCGAAACCTCACCCTAAACCTAACCTGTACCGTAACACTAACACTAACCCTACCCTAAACTGTAATGTAACCCTAACCCTAACGCTAACCCTAACCCTAACCCTAACCTGTACCGTAACCCTAACCCTAACCTAAACCTAACCTGTACCATAACCCTAACCCTAACCCTAACCTGTAACGTAACACTAACCCTAACCGCAAACCTAACCTGCACCATAAACCTAACCCTAACCTTTACAATAACCATAACCCTAACCCTAACCCTAAAGCTAAACCTAACCTGTACCGTAACCCTAACACTAACCCTGACACTAACCTGTAATGTAACCCTAAGCCTAACCCTAACCCTACACGTAACCTGTACCGTAACCCTAACCCTATCCCTAAACCTAAACTGCAACATAAACCTAACCCTAACACTAACCCTAACCTGTACCATAACCCTAACCCTAACCTAACCCTAAACCTAACTTGTACCGTAACCCTAACCCAAACCCTAACCCTAAACTTTAGCTTAACACAAACCTTAACCCTAACCTGTAACATAACCCTATACCTAACCCTAACCCTAACCTGTACCGTAACCCTAACCCTAACCCTAAACCTAACCTGTACCGTAACCCTATACCTAACCCTTACCCTAACCCTAACCTGTACGTAACCCTAACCCTAACCCTAACCCTAAACCTACACCTAACCTACCTTGTAACATAACCCTAACCCTAACCCTAACCCTAACCCTAACCCTAACCTGTACGGTAACCCTAACCCTAACCCTAACCCTAACCCTAACCGTACCCTTACCTGTACCGTAAGCCTAACCCTAACACAAACCCTAACCTGTACCGTACCCTTATCCCAACCCTAACCCTAACCTGTACCGAACCCCAAACCTAACCCTAACCCTAACCTATACCATAACCCTAACCCAACCCTAACCCTAACCTATACTGTAATCCTAAACCTAAACCTAACCCTAACCTGTACCGTAAACCTAACCCTAACCATAATCTGTACCATAACCCTAACCCTAACCCTAACACCAACCCTAACCTGTGTCGTAACCATAACCCTCACAAAACCTAACACTAACCCTAACCCGAACCCTTTTTTGTACCGTAACCCTAACCCTAACCCTAAACCTAACCAGTTCTGTAACCCTAACCCTAACCCTAACCCTAACCTGTAACGTAACCCTAACCTTAAACCTAACCCTAACCCTAATCTGGACTGTCACCCTAACCGTCAGCCTAACCCTAACCCTAACACTAACCCTAACCTGAACCGTAAGCCTAAACCTAAACCTAATATGTACCATAACCCTAAACCTACCAATACCCTAACCTTTACCCTAACCTGTAGCCCAATACTAACCCTCACCCTAATCTGTCCCCTAACCCTAACCCTAACCTGTAACGTAACCATAACCCTAACCCTAACCCTACCAAAACCTGTGCCGTAATCCTAACCCTAAACCTAACCCTAACCATAAAGTGTACCGTAAGCCACAACCTAACCCTAACAGGTAATGTAAACCTTACACTGACACTAACCCTAACACTAACCCTTACCTCTATCGTAACCCTAACCCTAACCCTAACCCTAACCCTAAACTGTACCATAAACCTAACTCTAAAACTAACCCTATCCTCTAACGTAACCCTAACCCTAAACCTAACCCTAACGTGTACCTTAATCCTAACCCTAAACATATCCCTAACACTAAACTGTACCGTAAACATAAGCCTAACTCTAAAACCTCTCCCTAACCTAACCTCTCCCTAAACCTAACACTAACCCTTACGTGTACCCTAACCCTAACCTAACACTAACGAGTACGGTAACCCTAAACCCAAACTTACCCCTAACCCTAACCTGTACAGTAACCCTACCCCTAACCCTAACCCTAACTCTAACCTCTACCGTCAACATAACCCTAACGCTAACCTGTACCGTAACCCTAACCCTAACCGTAACCCTAACCCTAAGCTGTTCTGTAACCCTAACGCTAACCCTAACCTGTACCATAACCCTAACCCTAACACTAACCCCAACCCTATCCTAACCCTAAACCTAAACTCACTTGTACCGTAACCCTAAACCTAAACCTAACCCTTACCTTAAACTGTATCGTAACCCTAACCCTACTTTAACCCTAAACCTAAACCTAACCTGTACCCTAACTCTATCCCTAACCCTAACCTGTATGGTAATCCTAACCCTAACCCTAACACTAACCTGTACCGTAACCCTTTCCCTAAACCGAAAACTAACCCTAAACTGTACCGTAACCTTAACCCTAACCGTAACCCTAACCATAACCTGTTCCGTAACCCTAACCCTAATCCTAACCTGTACTGTAATACTAACCCAATCACTAAACCCAACCCTATCCTAACCCTAAACCTAACCTCACTTGTACCGTTACCAAACCTAAACCTAACCCTAACCCTAAACTGTATCGTAACCCTAACCCTAAACTTAACCCTAAACCTAAACCTAACCTGTACCCTAACTCAAACCCTAACCCTAACCTGTATGGTAATCCTAACCCTAACCCTAACGCTAACCTGTACCGTAACCCTTTCCCTAACCCGAACCCTTACCCTAACCTGTACCGCCACACTAACCCTAACCCTAACCCTCACTTGTACCGTAACCCCAACCCTAACCCTAACCCTAACCTTTACCAACCCTAAACCTAACCCTAACCCTCAGCTGTACCGTTACCCTAACCCTAAAGCTAACCCTTAAGGTACCGTAACCCTATCCCTAAACCTAAACCTAACCCTAACCCTAACCTGTACCGTAGCCCTAAACCTAACCCTAAACCTAACCCTAACGTGTACCCTAACCTAGCCCTAACCGTAACCCTAACCATAACCTTAACGTGGAGCATAACCCTAACCCTCAACCTCACACTAACCTGTACAGTAACCTTAACCCTAAACCTAACCCTACCCGTAACACTAAACCAAACTTGCACCATAACCCTAACCCTAAAACCCGTAACCATAACCCTAAACCTAAACCTAACCCTAACCTTTACCTTAACCCTAACCCTAACCCTAAACCTAAACCTAATCTGTACACTAAACCTAACCCTAATCCTACCTGTTCCGTATCCCTAACCCTAACCCTAACCCTTTCCTGTACCGTAACCCTAAACCTCACCCTAACCTGTACCTTAACCCAAAACCTAACCCTAAACCTAACCCTAACTCTAAACCTAGCCTGTACACGAACACTAAATCTAACCTAACCTGTACCGTAATCCTAACCCTAATCCTATTCCTAACCCTAACCCTAACTTGTACCGTAACCCTAACCTGTACCCAACCCTAACCCTAACCCTAACCTGTACTGTAACCTAACCCTAACCCTAACCATAACCGGTAGCATAACGCTATACCTAACCCTAACCATATCCCAAACCCTAACCTGTAACGTAACCCTAAACATAACCCTAACCCTAACCCTAACCCTAACTTGTACAGAAACCCTAACCCTAACCCTAAACCTAACCCAGACCTGTACAGTAACCCTCTCCCTAACTCTAACCCTAACACTAAACCTAACCTGTACTGTAACTGTCACACTAACCCTAACCCTATACCTAACCTGTAGCGTAACGCGTACCTTAACCCCCACCCTAACCTCTCTCGTAACCCTAACCCTAAACTTTACCTTAACACTAACCCTAAACTTAACTCTTACTTCTACCGTAACCCTAACCCTAACTCTAACCCTAACCCTAACCTGTAACGTAAACCTAAATCTAACCCTAACCTTTACCTGTACCGTAAACCTAACCCTAACCCTAACCTGTACCGTAACCCTAAAACTAAACCTAACCCAAACCTGTGTCGTAACCCTAACCCTAACCCTAATTCTAAACCTAACCTGTACCATAGTCCTAATCCTAAACCTAACCCTAAACCTAACGTGTAGCGTAACCCTAAAACAAACACTCACCCTAACATGTACGGTAACCATAACCTTAAACTTAACCTTACGCGTACACTAACCCAAACCTGTACCATAAACCTAACCCTAACACTAAACCTAACTGTAACCCTTACCTATACCGTAACCCTAACCCTAAATCTAACCCTAAACCTAAACTTTACCTTAACCCTATCGCTAAAGCTAACCCTAACCTGTACACTAACCCTAACCCTAAACCCAACCCTAACCTGTACCGTAACGCTAACCCTAACCATAGCCCTCAACTGTGCCGTAACCCTAACATGAACACTAACCCTTACCTATACCATAACCCTAACCCTAAATCAAACCCTAAACCTAAATTTTATCTTAACCCTAACGCTAACCCTAAACCTAACCCTAACCTGTACACTAACCCTAACCCTAAAACTAACCTGTACTGTAACCCTAAACCTAACCCTAACCCTAACTTGTACCGTAAACCTAACCCTAAACCTAGCCATGAACTGTGCCGTTACCTAACCCTGACACTAACCGTAACCCTAAAACTACCCCTAACTAGTACCGTAACGATAACCCTAACCCAAAAACTAAACCTAACCTGTACCGTAACCCTAACCCTCACCCTAAAACTAAACTTAGCCTGTACACTAACCCTAACTCTAGCCCTAACCTCTACCGCAATCCTGACCCTAACCCTACCACTAACCCTAACCCTAACCTGTACTGCATACCTAACCCTAACCCTAACCTGTACCGTAACCCTATCCCTAATCCTAACCCTAATCCTAACCCTAACCCTAACTTGTACCGTAACCCTAACCTGTAACCTAACCCTAAACCTTACCCTAACGTGTACCATAACCTTAACCTGTACCGTAACCCTATACCTAACCCTAACCCTAACCCAAAACCTAACCTGTACTGTAACATTAAACCTAACCCAAACCCTAACTTGTAACGTAAACCTAACCCTAATCCTAAGCATAACCTGTACCGTAAACCTAACCCTAACCCTAATCTTTACCGTAACCCTAACCCTAACCCTAAAGATAACCCTAACCAGTACCGTAAACCTAACACTAACCCTAACCCTTACCTGTAACGTAACCCTAACCTAACCCTAAACCTACCTCTAACCTGTACCGTAACCCTAACCCTAACCCTAAACTTAAACTTACCATAAACCTAATCCTAACACTAACCCTAACCTGTACCGTAATCCTAATCCTAAACCTAACCCTAACTCTAACCTGTACCGTAACCCTAACCATAAACCTAACCCTAACCCTAAACTGTACCAAAACACTAACCCTAACCCTAACCCTAACCCTAAGACTAACCTGTACCATAACCCAACCCTAACCCTCACCCTAACATGTACAGTAAACCTAACACTAAACCTAACCCTACCCGTAAACCTAAACCAAACCTGTACCGTAACCCTAACCCTAACCCTAACCCTGACCCTAACCTGTACCGTAATCCTAACCCTAACCCTAACACTAATCCTAATGTGTACAGTAAATCTAACCCGAACCCTAACCCTAACCCTAAACCTAACCCTAACCTGTACCGTAACACTAACCCTAACCCTAAGCCTAACCGTAAATTGTAACGTAAACCTAACACTCACCCTAACCCTAACCTGTAGCGTAACCCTAAACCTAACCCTCACCCTAAAATGTACCGTAACCCTAACACTAACGCTTACCCTAACCCTAACCCTAACTTGTACCGTAACCCTAACTCAAACCCTAACCCTAACCCTAACCTTGTCCATAACCCTAACCGTAACACTAACCCTAACCTGTAGCATAACCCTAAGCCTAACCCTCAATCTAACATGTACCGTAACCCTAACATTAACCCTTAGCCTAACCCTAACACTAACTGGTACAGTAACCCTAAATCTAACCCTAACCCTAACCTTTAGCGTAACCCTAACCCTAACCCTAACCCTAAGCTCTAACATAACCCTAACCCTAATCATAAACCTAACCTGTACCATAACTCTAACCCTAACCCTTACCCTAACCCGAACCCAAATCCTAACCCTAAATGTAACCCTTACCCGTACTGTAACCCTAACCCTAATCCTAACCCTAACTGTACCGTAACACTAACCTTAAACCTAACCTGTACCGTTACCCTACCACTAACCCTAACCCTAACCCTAACCCTAAAACTACCCTGTACCGTAACCTAAAACCTAACACTATTCCTAACCCTAAACTGTACCGTAACCCTAACCCTAACCCTAACTCTAACCTGTACCGTAACCCTAACCCTAACCCTACCTGTAACCCTAACACAAACCTGTACCTTAACCCTAACCCTTACCCTAAACTGTACCCTAACCTTAACCCTAACCCTAACCCTAACCTGTACCGTAATTCTAACCCTAACACTAACCCCAACCCTAACCTGTACAGTAAACCTATCCCTAACCCTAACCCTAACATGTTCCGTAAACATATCCCTAACCCTAACCCTAAACCTAACCACTACCGTCCCCCTAACCCTAACCCTAAACCTAACCTGTAGCATAACCCTAACCCTAACACTAACCCTAACACTAACCCTAACCTTAACCCTTACCTGAACCCTAAACCTAACCCTAACCCTAACCTGTACCGTAAACCTAACCCTACCCTTTCTGTACCGTATCACTAATCCTAACCGTAACCCTACCCCTAACTTGTACTGTAATCCTAACCCTAACCCTAAACCTATCCCTAACCCTAACCTGTACCGTAATCCTAAACCAACCCTAACCCTACCCTGTACCGTAATCCTAAACCTAAACCTAACCTAACTTGTACCTTAAACCTAACCCTAAACCTAACCTGTACCATAACCCTTACCCTAACCCTAACCCAACCATAACCTGTACAGTAACCATAACCATAACAATAAACCTAACCCTAATCCTAAACCTAACCCTTACCCTAACTTCACCATAACCTTAACCCTAACCCTAAACCTAACCTGTAGCGTAACCCTAACCCTACACTAACCCTAACACTAACCCTAACCTTAACCCTTACCTGTACCTTAACCCTAACCCTAACCCTAACCTGTACCGTAACCCTTACCCAACACTATACCTGACCTGTTCTGTAACCCTAACCTAAAACTAACCCTAACCTGTACCGTATACCTAACCCTATCCCTACCTGTTCTGTAACCCTAGCCCAAACGCTAACCGCAACCCTAAAATATACCGTTACCATAACCCTCACACTAACCCTAACCAAACCCTAAACGTAACATTAACTTGTACTGTAACCCTAAACCTAACCCTAACCTAACCTGTACCGTAACCCTAACCCTAAACCTAACCCTACCCTAACCTGTAACGTAACACTAACCCTAAACCTAACCATTACCCTAACCTGTACCGTAACCCTAACCCTAAGCCTAAACCTAACCCTAACACTAACCATAACCTGAACCGTAACCCTAACCCTAACACTACCCTAAACCTAAACCTAATATATACAATAACACTAACCTGAACCCTAACCCTAACCCTAACCTATACCGTAATCCTAACCCTAACCCTAACCCTAACCTGTACAGTAACCCTATCCCTAACCCTAACCCTAACTTGTACCGTAACCCTAACCCTAGACCTAACCAGTACCATAACCCTAACCCTAAACCTAAACTAACCCTAACCTGTACCATAAACCTAACCCTATCAGTAACCCTAACCTGTACTGTAACCCTAACCCTAACCCTAACCCTACCCGTAACCCTAACACAAACCTGAACCCTAACCCTAACCTGTGACTTAACCCTAACCCTAAATATAAACCTAGTCCTAACATATACCGCAACCCTAACCCTTAGCCTAAGACTAACCCTAACCTAAACCATAACCCTAAACCTAAACCTAAGCCTAAACCTAATATGTACCATAACCCTAACCCTAACCCTAACCTGTACCCTAACCTTAACCCTAACCTGTACAGTAAGCCTATCCCTAACCCTAACACTTACCCTAACTCTAAACTGGACCGTAACCCTAACCCTAACCCTAACACTAACTTGTAACGTAACACTAACCCTACCCCTAACTCTAAACTGTACCGTAAACCAAACCCTAAACCTAACCGTAACCTGTAGTGTAACCCTATCCTTAAGCCTAACCCGAACCTGTACCGTAACCCCAACCCCAACCCTAACCTGTACCATAACCATAACCCTCACACTAACCCTGACCCTAACCCTAACTTTGACCTTAACCCTAACCCTGACACTAACCCTAACCTATACCGTAACCCTAACCCTAAACCTAACCTGTACTGTTACCCTACCACTAAACTAACCCTAACCCTAACCCTAATCCTAAAACTAACCTGTACCGTAACCCTAAACCTAACTCTAACCAGTAGCGTAACCCTAACCCTAAAACTCATTCTAACCTGTGCCGTAACCCTAACCCTAAACCTAACCCTACCCGTAACCCTAACACAAACCTGAAACTTAACCCTAACCCTCATCCTAACCCTAAACTGTATCGTAACCCTAACCCTAACCGTAACGCTAACGTGTACCGTAACCCTAACCCTAACCATAACCCTAACCCTAAACTGTTCCGTAACCCTAACACTAACCCTAACCCTAACCCTATCCTAACCTGTACCGTAACCCTAACCCTAACCCTAACCCTAATCCTAATGCTAACTTGTATCGTAACCCTAAACCTAACCCTAACCCTAACCCTAAACTCTAACGTAACCCTAACCCTAACGCTAACCCTAAACTGTACCGTAACCCTAACCCTAACATTAACCCTAAACTTAAACCTATCCTGTACTCTACATCTAAACCTAACCCTAAACTGTATGGTATTCATAAACCTAACCCTAACCCTAACCTGTACTGTAAACATATCCATAACGCTAACCCGAAACGTAACCTCTACCATAAACCTAACCCTAAACCTAAACCTTACCCTAACTTATACAGTAACCCTAACCCTAACCCTAACCTGTACCGAGAACCTAAACCTAACCCTAACGCTAACCTGTATCGTAACCCTAACCCTAACCGTAACCCTAACATTTACCTGTTCCGTAACCCTAACACTAAACCTAAACTGTACCGTAGCCTTAACCCTAACCCTAACCCTAACCTGTACTGTAACTGTAACCCTAACCCTAACGCTAAACTGTAGCATAACCCTAACCCTAAAATTAACCATAACCCTAACCTGTACCGTAACCCTAAACCTAACCCTAACCCCAACCCTAACCTCTACCGTAACCATTACCCTCACACTAACCCTAACCCTAACCCTAACCATACCTCTAACCCTAACTTGTACAGTAACCCTAACCCTAACGCTAACCCTAACCTGTACTGTAATCCTAAGCCAAACCTTTAACCTATCTTAAAACTATCCTGTACCCTACATCTAACCCTAACCCTAAACTGTATGGTAATCCTAAATCTAACCCTAACCCTAACCTGTACCGTAAACATATCCCTAACCCTAACCCTAACCCTAACCTCTACTGTAACCCTAACCCTAACCCTAACCCTATCTTGTACAGTAACCCTAACCTTAACTCTAACCCTGAACTGTACCCTAACCCTAACCCTAAATAACCCTATCCGGGACCGTAACGCTAACCCTACCTAACCCTAATCTGTACCATAAACCTAAGGCTAACACTAACCCTCACCTGTACCGTACCCTAACCCTAACCCTAACCCAACCTGTAACGTAACCCTAACCCTAACCCTAATGCTAATATGTACCGTAACCCTATCCGTAACCCAAATCTAACCTGTTCCGTAAACCTGACACTAACCCTAATCTGTACCGTAACCCAACCCTAAAACTAACCCTAACCCTAGCCCTAACCTGTAACGTAACCCTAACCCTAAATATAAACCTAACCCTAACATATACCGTAACCCTAACCCTAAGCCTAACACTAACCCTAACATAAACCGTAATCCTAAACCTAAACCTAACCCTAAACCTAATATGTACCTTAACCCTAACCCTAACCCTAACCCTAACCTGTACCCTAACCTAAAACCTAACCCTAACCTGTACCGTAATCCTAACCCTAACCCTATCCCTAACCTGTTCCGAAACCCTAACACTAACCCTAACTTGTACTGTAACCCTAACCCGAACCCTATAACCCAACCCTTACCCTAAACCTAACCCTAACCCTAACCCTCACACTAACCCTAAACCTCACCCTAACCCTAACCCTAACCCTAACCCTAACTTTACCGTAACCCTAACCCTAAACCTCAACCTAACCTGTATCGTAAACCTAACCCCAACCCTAACACTAACACTAACCCTAACTGTAACCCTTACCTGTACCGTAACCATTAGCCTTACCCTAACCCTAACCCTAACCCTAACCCTAACATTTACCTTATCCCTAACCCAAAACCTAACCCTAACCTGTACTATAACCCCAACCCTAACCCTAACCTGTAACGTAACCCTCACCCTTACCCTAACACTAACCTGTAGCGTAACCCTAACCCTACACTAACCCTAACTCTAAACCTAACCTTAACCCTTACCTGTACCGTAACCCTAACCCTAACCTAACCTGTATCGTAACCCGAACCCAACCCTATACCAAACCTGTACCGTAATCCTAATCCTAAACCTAACCCTAACTCTAACCTCTACCGAAACCCTAACCATAAACCTAACCCTAACCCTAAACTGTACCAAAACACTAACCCTAACCCTAACCCTAACCCTAAGACTAACCTGTACCATAACCCAACCCTAACCCTCACCCTAACATGTACAGTAAACCTAACACTAAACCTAACCCTACCCGTAAACCTAAACCAAACCTGTACCGTAAAACTAACCCTAACCCTAACCATAACCCTAACCTGTACCGTAACCCTAACCCTAAACTGTACCATAAACCTAACCCTAACACGAACCCTAAACAGTAACGTAACCCTAACCCTAACCCTAAAACTAACCCTATCCTACAGTAACCCTATCCTAAACCTAACACTAACCGTACCTTAAACCGTACCGTAACTGAACCCTAACCCTAACCCAAGCCCTAAACTGTGCCGTAATCCTAACACTCTCACTAAACGTAACCCAAAAACTAACCCTATCTTGTATTGTAACCCTAACCCTAAACCTAAACCTAAACTTACCATAAACCTAACCCTAACCGTAACCTGTACCATAACCCTAATGCTCATCCTAACCCTAACCCTAACCAGTACCGTAACCCTAACCCTTACCCTAACCTAAATCTAAACTTAGCCTGTACACTACCCTAACTCCTGCCCTAACCTGTACTGTAATCCTAAACCTAAACCTATCCCTAACCCTAAGCCTAACCTGTACCGTATACCTAACCCTAACCCTAACCTGTACCGTAACCCTATCCCTAACACTAACCCTAACCCTAACCTGTACCGTAACCCTAACCCTAAACCTACCTTGTACCGTAACCCTAACCTGTATCCTAACCCTAAACCTAACCCTAACCCTAAACTGTACCGTAACCCTAACCCTAACCCTAACCATAACCATAACCTGTACCATAAACCTATATCTAACCTAACCCTAACACTAACCCTAACCTGTACCATAACCCTAACACTAACCCTAACCCTAACCTGTGTCATAACCCTCACCCTAACCAAACCCTAACCTGTACCATAACCATAACCCTAACCCTAACCCTAATCTGAATGTAACCCAAACTCTAACCTTAACCCTAACCTGTACCGTAAACCTAACCCTCACGCTAACCTGTACCATAACCCTAAACCTAACCCTTACCTCTCCCTTAACCTAACCCTAAACCTAAACTGTACCTTTACCCTACCACTAAACCTAACCCTAACCCTAAACCAACCCCTACCACTGAACCTAACCCTAACTCTAAACCTAACCCTAATATGTCCTAGTTAGTCCTCAAACTAACCCTAATCCTAACCCTAAACTGTAGTGTAACCCTAAGCCTAACCCTAACTCTAACCTGTAGCATACCCGTAAACCTAACCCTCACTCTAACCTGTACCGTAACCCTAACCCTAAACCTAACCCTAACCTTTACCTTAACCCTAACCCTAAATCTAACCATAACCCTAACCAGTTCACTAACCCTAACCCTAACCCTAATCCTAACCTGTACAGTAACCTTAACCCTAACCCTAAACCTAACCCTCTCCCGCGGAAACCCTATCCTAAACCTAACACTAAACCACACCTTAAAGTGTACCGTAACTGAACCCTAACCCTAACCATAGCCCTAAACTGTGCCGTACTCCTAACCCTCTCACTAAACGTAACCCTAAAACTAACCCTAACTTGTATCGTAACCCTAACCCTAACCATAATGTAAACATACCATAAACCTAACCCTAACACTAACTGTAACCTGTACCGTAACCCTAATGCTCATCCTAACCCTAACCCTAACCTGTACCGTAACCCTAAACCTAACCCTAACCTAACCGTAAACCTAACCTGTACCGTAACCCTATCCCTAACCCTAACCCTAACCCTAAACCTAACCCTAACCTGTACCGTAACCCTAACCCTAAACCTAACTTGTACCGTAACCCTAAACTGTACCCTAACCCTAAACCTAACCCTAACCCAAAACTGTTCCGTAACGCTAACACTAACCCTAACCATAAACTGTACCGTAAACCTATACCTAACCTTAACCCTAACCCTAACCCAAACCTGTACCGTAACCCTAACACTACCCCTAACCCTAACCTGTGTGTAACCCTAACCCTAGCCGAACTCTAACCTGTACCGTCACCCTAACCCTAACCCTAACCCTAATCTGTAATGTAACCCTAACCCTAACCTTAACCCTAACCTGTACCATAAACCTAACCCTCACTCTAACCTGTACCATAACCCTAACCATAACCCTAACCTGTGTCGTAACCCAACCCTAACCGAACCCTAACCTGCACCGTAACCCTAACCCTAACCCTAACCCTAATCTGTAAGGTAACCCTAACCCTAACCTTAAACCTAACCTGTACCGTAAACCTAACCCTCACCCTAACCTGTACCATAACCCTAACCCTAACTCTAACCCTAACCTGTACCGTAACCCTAACCCTAAACCTAATATGTACCGTTACCCTACCACTAAACCTAAACCTAACCCTAAACCTAACCCAAACCCTAACCTGTACCGTAACCCTAAAACTAACCCTAATTATAACCCTAAACTGTACTGAAACCCTAAACCTAATCCTAACTGTAACCTGTAGCGTAACCCAAAACCTAACCCTCAACCTAACCTGTACAGTAAACCTAAACCTAACCCTAACGCTACCCATAACCCTAACACAAACCTGTACCTTAACCCTAGAGCTAACCCTAACCCTAACCTGTACCATAACCCTAAACCCAACCCTAATGACAACCTGTACCGTAACCCTAACCCTAATGATAACTGTACCCTAGCCTGTTCCGTAACCCTAACAGTAACCCTCACCTTTACTGTAACCCTAAACCGAACTCTAACCCTCACGCTAACCCTAACCTGTACCCTAACCCTAACCCTAATCCTACTCCTAACCGGTATCATAACGCTAACCCTAACCTTAACACTAACCCTAACCTGTACCGTTACCCAATCCCTGACGCTAAACCTAACACCAACCCTAACCTGTACCGTAACCCTAACACTAACCCTAACCTTCCCCATAACCTGTACCGTAATCCTAACCCTAACCCTAACCCTAACACTAACCCTAACCGTAGCCCTAACCGCAACCTGTATCCTAACCCTAAACCTAATCCTAACCGTTACCTGTTCCGTAACCTTAACCCTAACCCTAACCTGTACCGTAACCATAAACCTAAACCTAACCCTAACCTGTACCGTAACCCTAACCCTAACCTTAACCCTAAACTGTACCGTAACCCTCAGCCGAACCTAAGCCTAACCCTAACCCAAACCCTAACCTCTATCGTAACACTAAACCTAACGCTAACCCTAACCTGTTCTGTAACCCTAACCCTAACCTTAATCCTAAACTTAAACCTAATCTGTACCCTACCTCTAACCCTAACCCTAACCTGTATGGTAATCCTAAACCTAACCCTATCCCTAACCTTAACCGTAACATATCCCTAACCCTAACCCTAACCTAACGTCTACCGTAACCGTAACCGTAACCCTAACCTAATCCTAACCATAACTTGTACAGTAACACTAACGCTAAACCTAACCCTAACCTTTTCCTTAAACCTAACCCTAAACTTAAACCTAACCAGTAACGTAACCCTAACCCTAACCCTAAGACTAACATTAACGCTAAACGTAAACCTAAACGTAAACCATACCTTTACCGTAACCCTAACCCTAACCCTAAACTTTATCTTAACCCTATCCCTAACCCTAACCCTAACCCTAACCTCTACCGAAACAGGAAATCTAAGCCTATCCCGAACATGTACTGTAACCGTAACCCTAAACCTAACCCTCACCATAACCTGTACCGTAACCCTACCCTAACAATAACCCTATCCTATCCCTAACCCTAACCCTAACACTAACCCTAACACTAACCCCAACCTGTACCCTAACCCTAAACCTAATCCTAACAGTAACCTGTACCGAACCTTAACCCTAACCCTAATCTGTACTGTAACCCAATAAATAACCCTAACCCTAACCCTAACCTGTACCGTAACCCTAACCCTAACCCTAACCCTAACCCTAACCCAACCCTAACCCTAACCCTAATTGGTACCGAAAACCTAACCCTAACCCTAACCCTCAGCCTAACCCTAACCCTAACCCTAACCCTAACCTCTACCGTTAACCTAACCCTGACCATAAACCTAACACTAACCCTAACCCTAAACTGTAAGGTAAAACTAATCCTCACCCTAACCTGTACCATAACCCTAAACTTAACCCTAACCTGTACCTTTAACCTAACCCTAACACTAACCTGTACCGTAACCCTAAACCTAATCCTAAACCCAATCCTAACCTGTACCGTAACAATAAACCTCACACTAACCCTAACCCTAAACTTAACCCTTACCTGTACCGTAACTATAACCCTAACCTTAACCCTAACTTTAACCTTAACCCTAACCCTAACCCTAAACCTAACCTGTACCGTAAACCTAACCCTTAACCTAACCTGTACCATTACCCTACCACTAAACCAACCCTAACCCTAACCCTAAACCTAAACTTTACCGTAACCCTAATCGTAACACTAATCCTAACCCTAAACTGTACCGTAACCCTAACCCTAACTCTAACCTGTAGCATAACTCTAAACCTAACCCTCACCCTACCCTGTACCGTAACCCTAACCCTAACCGTAAGCCTAACCCTAACCTGTTCCGTAACCCTAACACTAACCCTACCCTGTACCGTTATCCTAACCCTAACCCTAACCGTAACTCTAACCCTATCATAACCTGTACCGTAACACTAACCCTAACACTATCCCTACCCTAACCTGTAACGTAAACCTAACCCTAAACCTAACCCTAACCGTAACCTGTACCATAACCCTAACCCTATGTCTAACTCTAAACCTAACACTAACCCTAACCTGAACTGTAACCCTAACCCTAAAACTAAGCCTAAACCTAATATGTACCGTAACACTAAACCTAACCCTAAACTTAACCCTAACCCTAACCCTAACCTGTACCGTAATCCTATCCATAACCCTACCCCTAAACCTAAACTGTAGAGTAACCCTATCCCTAACCCTAAACCTAAACCGAACCCTAACCCTAACCTGTAGTATAACCCTAAACCTAAAACTCACCCTAACCTGTACCGTAACTCTAACTCTAACCCTAACCCTAACCCTAACTCGTACCGTAACAATAACACTAAACCTAACCCTAAACTGTACCGTAATCCTAACACTAACCCTAACCCTAACCTGTACCCTAAACTTAACGCTAAACCTAACCCTAACCTGCACAGTTATCCTAACCCTAACCCTAAACCTCACCCTAAACTGTACAGTAAACCTATCCCTAACCCTAACCCTAACCCTAACCTCTATCGTAACCCTAACCCTAACGCTAAACCCTAACCTGTACTGTAACCCTAAACCTTACCTTAACCCTAACATTAAACCTATCCTGTACCCTACATCTAACCCTTACCCTAAACTGTATGGTAATCCTAAACCTAACCCTAATCCTAACCTCTACCGTAAACATATCCCTAACCCTTACCCTAACCCTAACCTCTACCATAACCCTAACACTAACCCTAACCCGAAACCTAACCCTAACATGCACAGTAACCCTAAACCTAAACCTAACCAAGGGTACCTAACACTAACCCTAAAAATAACCCTTACCGGTACCGTAACCCTAACCCTAAACCTAACCGTAATCTGTACCATACACTTAACCCTAACACTAACCCTAACCTGTACCGTAACCCTAATCCTAACCCTAACCCTAACCTGTGCCGTAACCCTAACCCTAACCCTAACGCTAACGTTTACCGTAACCCTAACCATAACTGTAACCCTAACCCTAACCTGTTCTGTAACCCCCTAACACTAACCCTAACCTGTACCGTAACCCTAACCATAACCCTAACCTTAAACTATACCGTAACCCTAAACATAACCTCACCCTCAAACTGAACCGTAACCCTAACCCGAACCCTAACCTTTACCATAAACCTAACCCTAACCCTAAGCTGTAACGTAACCCTAACCCTAACCATAAACCTAAACTGTACCGTAACCCTAACCCTAACCCTTACCCTATCCCGAACCCTAGCCTTAACAGTAAACGTAACCCTTATCTGTACCTTAACCCTAACCCTAACCCTAACCCTAACCGCAACCCTAACCCTAACTTAACCCTAACACTAACACTAACCCTAACCTGTACCGTAACCCCAACACTAAACTAACGCTAACCTCTACCGTAACCCTAACCCTTACCCTAACACTAACCTGTAGCATAACCCTAACCTAACACTAACCTAACACTAACCCTAACCTTAAACATTACCTGTACCGTAACCGTAACCCTAACCCTAAACGGTACAGTAACCCTAACCCAAACATAACCCTAACCTGTATCATAACCCTAAACCTAACCCTAACCCTAACCTGTACCTTAAACCTAAACCTAACCTGTACCGTAACCCTAAACCCAACCCTAACCTGTACCGTAACCATAAATCTCACACGAACCCTAACGCTAAACTTAACCCTTACCTGTACCGTAACCCTAAACCTAACACTAATCCTAACCCTAAACGGTACCCTAACCCTAGCCTAACCCTAACTCTAACCTGTAGCATAACCCTAACCCTAACCCTACCCATAACCCTAACACAAACCTCTACCTTAACCCTAACCCTAACCCTAACACTAACCTGTACCGTAACCCTAACTCTAACCCTAAACCTAACCTGTATCGTAACCCTAAGCCTAACCATAACCCTAACCCTAACCTGTTCCGTAACCCTAACACTAACCCTAACCTGTACCGTAACCCTACACCTAATCCTCACCCTAACCTGTACTGTAACCGTAACCCTAACCCTTACCCTAACCCTAACTCTAACTTGTACTGTAACGTTAACTCTAACCCTAACCCGAACCCTAAAATTTACCGTAACCTTAACCCTAACATTAAGTTTTAACGTAACCCTAACCCTAACCCTTAACCTAACCTGTACCGTAACCCTAACCCTAAACCTTACCCTAACCCGAAACCTAAACTTAACCCTAAACGTAACCCTTACCTGTACCGTAACCGTAACTTTTACCTTAACCCTAACCCTAACCCTAACCTGTCCGTAGCCCAACCCTAACCCTAACCCTAACCTGTACCGTAACCCTAACTCTTACCGTAACACTAACCGGTAGCGTAACCCTAACCCAAACACTAACCCTAACCTAACCCTAAACCCAAACCTAACCTGTACCGTAACCATAAACCTCACACTAACCCTAACGCTAAACTTAATCCTACCTGTACCATAACCGTAATCCTAACCCTAACCCAAACCTGTATCCTAACCTTAACCCTACCCCTTACCGTAAATTGTACCGTAATCCTAACTCTAACCCTAACCCTAACCTGAACAGTAACCCTATCCCTAACCCTAACCCTTACCCTAACCCTAACAGTAACCTGTACCGTAATCCTAACCCTAACCCTAACCCTAACCTGTACAGTAACCCTATCCCTAACCCTAACCCTATGCCTAAACCTCACCCTAAACTGTACCCTACCCTAAGCCTAACCCTAACCCTAAACCTAACTTATACCGTAACCATAACCCTAACCCTAACCCTAAACATAACCTGTACCGTAAACTTAACCATAACCCTAAACTGTAACGTAACTCGAACCCCAACCCTAACTCTACCCTAACCCTAACCCTAACCCTAACCAGTACCATAACCCTAACCCTAAACCTAAACTAACCCTAACCTGTACCATAAACCTAACCCTATCAGTAACCCTAATCTGTACCGTAAACCTAACACTACCCCTAACTTGTACCGTAACCCTAACCCTAACCTGTAACGTAACCCTAACTCTAAATATAAACCTAACCCTAACGTACACCATAACCCTAACCCCAGCCTAACACTAACCCTAACCTAAACCGTAACCCTAAACCTAAAACTAACCCTAAACCTAATATGTACCTTAACCCTAACCCTAACCCTAACTTTAACCTGTACCCTAACCTTAACCCTAAACCTAACCCTAACCTGTACCCTAATCCTAACCCTAACCCTAAACCTAACCCTGACCTGTACAGTAAACTTATCCCTAAACCTAACCTTTACCCTAACCCTAAACTGGACCGTAACCCTTACCCTAACCCTAACCCTGACTTGTAACGTAACCCTATCCCTATCCCTAACCCTAACCCTAAACTGTACCGTAAACCAAACCCAAACACTAACCCTAAAATGTAGCGTAACACTAACCCTAACCCTCAACCTAACCTGTACCGTAACCCTAACTGTAACCCTAACAGTACCTGTAACCCTAACACAAACCTATACCTTCACCCTAACCCTAACCCTAACCCTAAACCTAACCTGTACTGTAACCTTAACCCTAACACTAACGCTAACGTGTACCGTAACCCTAACCCTAACCGTAACCCTAACCCTACCAGTTCCGTAACCCTAACACTAACCCTAACCTGTACCGTAACCCTAACCCTAACCCTAACCCTAACCGTACCCGTATCGTAACTTGTACCATAACCCTAACCCTAACACTAACCCTAACCCTAACCCTAACAATAACCCTAACCTGTAACGTAAACCTAACCCTAAACCTAACCCTATCCTAACCTATACTGTAACCCTAACCCTAAGCCTAGCACTAACCATAACACTAACCCTAACCTGAACCGTAACCCTAAACCTAATCCTAATCCTAAACCTAATATGTACCATAACCCTAACCCTATCCCAAACCCTATGCTGTACATTACCCTTAACCCTAACCCTAACCCTAACCTGTACTGTAATCCTAACCCTAACCCTAACACTAATCCTAATGTGTACAGTAAATCTACCCCGAACCCTAACCCTAACCCTAAACCTAACCCTAACCTGTACCGTAACACTAACCCTAACCCTAAGCCTAACCGTAAATTAAAACGTAAACCTAACACTCACCCTAACCCTAACCTGTAGCGTAACCCTAAACCTAACCCTCACCCTAAAATGTACCGTAACCCTAACACTAACGCTTACCCTAACCCTAACCCTAACTTGTACCGTAACCCTAACTCAAACCCTAACCCTAACCCTAACCTTGTCCATAACCCTAACCGTAACACTAACCCTAACCTGTAGCATAACCCTAAGCCTAACCCTCAATCTAACATGTACCGTAACCCTAACATTAACCCTTAGCCTAACCCTAACACTAACTGGTACAGTAACCCTAAATCTAACCCTAACCCTAACCTTTAGCGTAACCCTAACCCTAACCCTAACCCTAAGCTCTAACATAACCCTAACCCTAATCATAAACCTAACCTGTACCATAACACTAACCCTAACCCTTACCCTAACCCGAACCCAAACCCTAACCCTAAATGTAACCCTTAACCGTACTGTAACCCTAACCCTAATACTAACCCTAACTGTACCGTAACACTAACCTTAAACCTAACCTGTACCGTTACCCTACCACTAACCCTAACCCTAACCCTAACCCTAACCCTAAAACTACCCTGTACCGTAAACTAAGACCTAACACTGTTCCTAACCCTAAACTGTACCATAACCCTAACCCTAACCCTAACTCTAACCTGTACTGTAACCCTAACCCTAACCCTACCTGTAACCCTAACACAAACCTGTACCTTAACCCTAACACTTAACCTAAAATGTACCCTAACCTTAACCCTAACCCTAACCCTAACCTGTACCGTAATTCTAACCCTAACACTAACCCCAACCCTAACCTGTACAGTAAACCTATCCCTAACCCTAACCCTAACCTGTTCCGTAAACATATCCCTAACCCTAACCCTAAACCTAACCACTACCGTCCCCCTAACCCTAACCCTAAACCTAACCTGTAGCATAACCCTAACCCTAACACTAACCCTAACACTAACCCTAACCTTAACCCTTACCTGAACCCTAAACCTAACCCTAACCCTAACCTGTACCGTAAACCTAACCCTACCCTTTCTGTACCGTATCACTAATCCTAACCGTAACCCTACCCCTAACTTGTACTGTAATCCTAACCCTAACCCTAAACCTATCCCTAACCCTAACATGTACTGTAATCCTAAACCAACCCTAACCCTACCCTGTACCGTAATCCTAAACCTAAACCTAACCTAACTTGTACCTTAAACCTAACCCTAAACCTAACCTGTACCATAACCCTTACCCTAACCCTAACCCAACCATAACCTGTACAGTAACCATAACCCTAACAATAAACCTAACCCTAATCCTAAACCTAACCCTTACCCTAACTTCACCATAACCTTAACCTTAACCCTAAACCTAACCTGTAGCGTAACCCTATCCCTAACACTAACCCTAACACTAACCCTAACCTTTACCGTAACCCTAACCCAACCCTTACCCTAACCTGTACCGTAACCCTACACCTAAACCTAACCCTAAACTCTACCGTAAAACTAACCCTAACCCCAAGCCTAAGCTGTACCATTACCATAACCCTCACACTAACCCTAACCCTCACCCTCACCCTAACCCTAACCCTAACCCTAAGCCTAACCCTAACTTTACCGTAACCCAAACCCTAAACCTCAACCTAACCTGTACTGTAAACCTAACCCTAACCCTAACACTAACACTAACCCTAACAGTAACCCTTACTTGTACCATAACCCTAAGCCTAACCCTAACCTAACCCTAACCCTAACCCTAACTTTTACCTTAACCCTAACCCAAAACCTAACCGTAACCTGTACTGTAACCTCAACCCTAACCCTCACCCTAACCTGTTCCGTAACCCTCACCCTTACCCTAACACTAACCTGTAGCGTAACCCTAACCCTACACTAACCCTAACACTAACCCTAACCTTAACGCTTACCTGTACCGTAACCCTAACCCTAACCCTAACCCTAACCTGTACCGTAACCCTTACCCAACCCTATACCTGACCTGTTCTGTAACCCTAACCTAAAACTAACCCTAACCTGTACCGTAAACCTAACCCTATCCCTACCTGTTCCGTAACCCTAGCCCAAACGCTAACCGCAACCCTAAAATATACCGTTACCATAACCCTCACACTAACCCTAACCCTAACCCTAAACCTAACACTAACTTGTACTGTAACCCTAAACCTAACCCTACCCTAACCTGTAACGTAACACTAACCCTAAACCTAACCATTACCCTAACCTGTACCGTAACCCTAACCCTAAGCCTAAACCTAACCCTAACACTAACCATAACCTGAACCGTAACCCTAACCCTAACACTACCCTAAACCTAAACCTAATATATACAATAACACTAACCTGAACCCTAACCCTAACCCTAACCTATACCGTAATCCTAACCCTAACCCTAACCCTAACCTGTACAGTAACCCTATCCCTAACCCTAACCCTAACTTGTACCGTAACCCTAACCCTAGACCTAACCAGTACCATAACCCTAACCCTAAACCTAAACTAACCCTAACCTGTACCATAAACCTAACCCTATCAGTAACCCTAACCTGTACTGTAACCCTAACCCTAACCCTAACCCTACCCGTAACCCTAACACAAACCTGAACCCTAACCCTAACCTGTGACTTAACCCTAACCCTAAATATAAACCTAGTCCTAACATATACCGCAACCCTAACCCTTAGCCTAAGACTAACCCTAACCTAAACCATAACCCTAAACCTAAACCTAAGCCTAAACCTAATATGTACCATAACCCTAACCCTAACCCTAACCTGTACCCTAACCTTAACCCTAACCCTAACCCTAACCTGTACAGTAAGCCTATCCCTAACCCTAACACTTACCCTAACTCTAAACTGGACCGTAACCCTAACCCTAACCCTAACACTAACTTGTAACGTAACACTAACCCTACCCCTAACTCTAAACTGTACCGTAAACCAAACCCTAAACCTAACCGTAACCTGTAGTGTAACCCTATCCTTAAGCCTAACCCGAACCTGTACCGTAACCCCAACCCCAACCCTAACCTGTACCATAACCATAACCCTCACACTAACCCTGACCCTAACCCTAACTTAGACCTTAACCCTAACCCTGACACTAACCCTAACCTATACCGTAACCCTAACCCTAAACCTAACCTGTACTGTTACCCTACCACTAAACTAACCCTAACCCTAACCCTAATCCTAAAACTAACCTGTACCGTAACCCTAAACCTAACTCTAACCAGTAGCGTAACCCTAACCCTAAAACTCATTCTAACCTGTGCCGTAACCCTAACCCTAAACCTAACCCTACCCGTAACCCTAACACAAACCTGAAACTTAACCCTAACCCTCATCCTAACCCTAAACTGTATCGTAACCCTAACCCTAACCGTAACGCTAACGTGTACCGTAACCCTAACCCTAACCATAACCCTAACCCTAAACTGTTCCGTAACCCTAACACTAACCCTAACCCTAACCCTATCCTAACCTGTACCGTAACCCTAACCCTAACCCTAACCCTAATCCTAATGCTAACTTGTATCGTAACCCTAAACCTAACCCTAACCCTAACCCTAAACTCTAACGTAACCCTAACCCTAACGCTAACCCTAAACTGTACCGTAACCCTAACCCTAACTTTAAACCTAAACTTAAACCTATCCTGTACTCTACATCTAAACCTAACCCTAAACTGTATGGTGTTCATAAACCTAACCCTAACCCTAACCTGTACTGTAAACATATCCATAACGCTAACCCGAAACGTAACCTCTACCGTAAACCTAACCCTAAACCTAAACCTTACCCTAACTTATACAGTAACCCTAACCCTAACCCTAACCTGTACCGAGAACCTAAACCTAACCCTAACGCTAACCTGTATCGTAACCCTAACCCTAACCGTAACCCTAACATTTACCTGTTCCGTAACCCTAACACTAAACCTAAACTGTACCGTAGCCTTAACCCTAACCCTAACCCTAACCTGTACTGTAACCGTAACCCTAAACCTAATGCTAAACTGTAGCATAACGCTAACTCTAAAATTAACCCTAACCCTAACCTGTACCGTAACCTTAAACCTAACCCTAACCCCAACCCTAACCTCTACCGTAACCATTACCCTAACACTAACCCTAACCCTAACCCTAACCATACCTCTAACCCTAACTTGTACAGTAACCCTAACCCTAACGCTAACCCTAACCTGTACTGTAATCCTAAGCCAAACCTTAAACCTATCTTAAAACTATCCTGTACCCTACATCTAACCCTAACCCTAAACTGTATGGTAATCCTAAATCTAACCCTAACCCTAACCTGTACCGTAAACATATCCCTAACCCTAACCCTAACCCTAACCTCTACTGTAACCCTAACCCTAACCCTAACCCTATCTTGTACAGTAACCCTAACCTTAACTCTAACCCTGAACTGTACCCTAACCCTAACCCTAAATAACCCTATCCGGGACCGTAACGCTAACCCTACCTAACCCTAATCTGTACCATAAACCTAAGGCTAACACTAACCCTCACCTGTACCGTACCCTAACCCTAACCCTAACCCAACCTGTAACGTAACCCTAACCCTAACCCTAACCCTAATGCTAATATGTACCGTAACCCTATCCGTAACCCAAATCTAACCTGTTCCGTAAACCTGACACTAACCCTAACCTGTACCATAACCCAACCCTAAAACTAACCCTAACCCTAACCCTAACCTGTAACGTAACCCTAACCCTAAATATAAACCTAACCCTAACATATACCATAACCCTAACCCTAAGCCTAACACTAACCCTAACATAAACCGTAATCCTAAACCTAAACCTAACCCTAAAACTAATATGTACCTTAACCCTAACTCTAACCCTAACCCTAACCCTAACCCTAACCTGTACCCTAACCTAAAACCTAACCCTAACCTGTACCGTAATCCTAACCCTAACCCTATCCCTAACCTGTTCCTAAACCCTAACACTAACCCTAACTTGTACTGTAACCCTAACCCGAACCCTATAACCCAACCCTTACCCTAAACCTAACCCTAACCCTAACCCTCACACTAACCCTAAACCTCACTCTAACCCTAACCCTAACCCTAACTTTACCGTAACCCTAACCCTAAACCTCAACCTAACCTGTATCGTAAACCTAACCCCAACCATAACACTAACACTAACCCTAACTGTAACCCTTACCTGTACCGTAACCATTAGCCTTACCCTAACCCTAACCCTAACCCTAACCCTAACCCTAATATTTACCTTATCCCTAACCCAAAACCTAACCCTAACCTGTACTATAACCCCACCCTAACCCTAACCTGTAACGTAACCCTCACCCTTACCCTAACACTAACCTGTAGCGTAACCCTAACCATAAACCTAACCCTAACCCTAAACTGTACCAAAACACTAACCCTAACCCTAACCCTAACCCTAAGACTAACCTGTACCATAACCCAACCCTAACCCTCACCCTAACATGTACAGTAAACCTAACACTAAACCTAACCCTACCCGTAAACCTAAACCAAACCTGTACCGTAACCCTAACCCTAACCCTCACCCTAACCTGTTCAGTAACCCTAAACCTAACCCTAAACCTATCCATAACCCTAACACAAACCTGTACCTTAACCCTAAAGCTAACCCTAACCCTAACCCTAACCTGTACCGTAACCCTAACCCTAAACTGTACCATAAACCTAACCCTAACACGAACCCTAAACAGTAACGTAACCCTAACCCTAACCCTAAAACTAACCCTATCCTACAGTAACCCTATCCTAAACCTAACACTAACCGTACCTTAAACTGTACCGTAACTGAACCCTAACCCTAACCCAAGCCCTAAACTGTGCCGTAATCCTAACCCTCTCACTAAACGTAACCCAAAAACTAACCCTATCTTGTATCGTAACCCTAACCCTAAACCTAAACCTAAACTTACCATAAACCTAACCCTAACCGTAACCTGTACCATAACCCTAACGCTCATCCTAACCCTAACCCTAACCAGTACCGTAACCCTAACCCTAACCCTAACCTAAATCTAAACTTAGCCTGTACACTACCCTAACTCCTGCCCTAACCTGTACTGTAATCCTAAACCTAAACCTATCCCTAACCCTAAGCCTAACCTGTACCGTATACCTAACCCTAACCCTAACCTGTACCGTAACCTTATCCCTAACCCTAACCCTAACCTGTACCGTAACCCTAACCCTAAACCTAAACCTAACTTGTACCGTAACCCTAACCTGTACCCTAACCCTAACCCTAACCCTAACCCTAAACTGTACCGTAACCCTAACCCTAACCCTAACCCTAACCATAACCATAACATGTACCATAAACCTATATCTAACCTAACCCTAACACTAACCCTAACCTGTACCATAACCCTAACCCTAAGCCTAACCCTAACCCTAACACTAACCCTAACCTGAACCGTAACCCTAATCTAACTGTAACCCTAAACCTAATATGTACTGTAACACTAACCCTAACCCTCACCCTTACCCTAATCCTAACCCTAACCGGTACCCTAACCTTAGCCCTACCCTAACCATAACCTGTACCGTAATCCTAACTCTAACCCTAACCTTAACCTGTACAGTAAACCTATACATAACCCTAACCCTAAACCAAACCTGTACCGTAATCCTAACCCTAACTCTAACCAGTACAGTAACCCTATCCCTAACCCTAACCCTATCCCTAGCCCTCTCCCTAACCTGTATCTAACCCTAAGCCTAACCCTAATCGTAACCCTAACTTGTACTGTAACCCTAACCCTAATCCTAATCCTAAACCTAACCTGTACAGTAACCCTAAACCAAACCTAAACTGTAACGTAACCCTAACCCTACCCTAACCCTAACACTAACATCTATCGTAAACCTAACCCTAACCCTAATCTGTACCATAAACCTAACCCTAACACTAACCCTAACCTGTACCGTAACCCTAAACCTAACCCTAAACCTAACCTGTACCGTAAACCTAAACCTAACCCTAAGCTGTACGGTAACCCTAACCCTAACCCTAAACCCAACCCTAACCTGTACCGTAACCATAACTCTCACACTAACCCTAACCCTAACCCTCACCATAACTTTTACCTTAACCATAACCCTAACCGTAAACTGTACCATAACCCTAACGCTAAAACTAACCTGTACCGTTACCCTACCACTAAACCTAACCTTAACTCTAAACTTAAACCTAACCTGTACCGTAACAATAAACCTAAACTGAATCCTAACCCTAAACTCTACCGTAACCCTAACCCTAACGCTAATGCTAACCTGTAGCATAACCCTAAACCTAACACTCACCCTAACCTGTACCATAACCCTAACCCTCACAATAACCCTACCCATAACCCTGAAACCAACCTGTACCTTAACCCTAACCCTAACCCTAACCCTAACCCGAACCTGTTCTTAACACTAACCCTAACCCTAACCCTAACGTGTACCGTAACCCTAATCCTAACCGTAACCCTAACCCTAACCTGTTCCGCAACCCTAACTCTAACCCTAAACTGTACCGTGACCCTAAACCTAAACCTAACCCTAAACCTAACCCTAACCCTATCCTAACCTGCACCGTAACCCTAACCCTGACACTAACCCTAACCCTAATCCTAACGCTAACTTGTACCGTAACCCTAACCCTAACCCTAACCCTAACCTATATCGTAACCCTAACCCTAACGCAAACCCTAACCTGTTCTGTAACCCTAACCCTAACCTTAAACCTAAACTTAAACCTATCCTGTACACTACATCTAACCCTAACCCTAAACTGTATGGTAATCCTAAATCTAACCCTAACCCTAACCTGTACCGTAAACATATCCCTAACCCTAACCATAACCCTAACGTCTACCGTAACCCTAACCCTAACCCTAACCCTAACTTGTACAGTAACCCTAACCCTAACTCTAACCCTGAACTGTACCCTAACCCTAACCCTAAATAACCCGAACCGGGGCCGTAACCCTAACCCTAAACCTAACCCTAATCTTTACCATAAACCTAAGCCTAACACTAACCCTCACCTGTACCGTACCCTAACCCTAACCCTAACCCAACCTGTACCGTAACTCTAACCCTAATCCTATTGGTAATATGTACCATAACCCTTACCGTAACCCAAATCTAACCTGTTCCGTAAACCTGACACTAACCCTAATCTGTACCATAACCCTAACCCTACAACTAACCCTAACCCTAAGCCTAACTCTAACCTGTAACGTAACACTAACCGTAAATATAAACCTAACCCTAACGTACACCATAACCCTAACCCTAAGCCTAACACTAACCCTAACATAAACCGTAACCCTAAACCTAAACCTAACCCTAAACCTAATATGTACCTTAACCCTAACCCTAACCCTAACCTGTACCCTTAACTTAACCCTAACCCTAACCTGTACCGTAATCCTATCTCTAACCCTAAACCAGACCGTAACCTGTACAGTAACCCTATCCCTAGCCCTAACCCTACCCTAACCCTAAACTGGACCATAACCCTAACGCTAACCCTAACCCTAACTTGTAAGTAACCCTAACCCTATCCCTAACCCTAACCCTAAACTGTACCTTAAACCAAACCCTAAACATAACCCTAACCTGTAGCGTAACCCTAACCCTAACACTCACCCTAATCTGTTCGTAACCCTAACCGTAATACTAACGTGTACCGAAAACCTAACCCTAACCGTAACCCTAACCCTACCAGTTCCGTAACCCTAACACTAACTCTAACTTGTACCGTAACCCTAACCCTAACCCTAACCCTAACCGTAACCCTATCGTAACCTGTACCGTAACCCTAACCCTAATACTAGCCCTAACCCTAACACTAATTCTAACGCTAACTTGTACCGTAACCTTAAACCTAACCCTAACCCTAACCCCTATCGTAACCCTAACCCTAACGCGAAACCTTAACCTGTAACGTAACCCTAACCCTAACCTTAACCCTAAACTTAAACCTATCTTGTACCCTATGTAACCCTAACCCTAAACTGTATGGTAATCCTAAACCTAACCCTAATCCTAACCTGTACCGTAAACATATCCCTACCCTAACCCTAACCCTAACCTCAACCGTAAACCTAACCCTAACCCTATGCGTAACCCTAACATGTACAGTAACCCTAACCTTAAACCTAACCCTAAACTGTACCCTAACCCTAACCCTAAAAATTACCCTTACCGGTACTGTAACCCTAATCCATAACCTAACCCTAATCTGTACCATAAACCGAAAACTAACACTAAACCTAACCTATACCGTAACCCTTACCCTAACCCTAACCTGTACCGTAACCCTAACCCTAACCCTAACGATAACCTGTACCATAACCCTAACCCTGACCATAACCCTAACCCTATCCTAACCTGAACCGTAACCCTAACCCTAACACTAAACCTACCCTAACCTGTAACGTAACCCTAACCCTAACCCTAACCCTAACCTCTCCAATAGTAATTAAATTAATGTAATTCTTGAATCTTGGGCCTAACTTGTCTCAGAATTCCTAACTCTAAACCTAAACCTAACCCTAACCTGTACCATAAACCTAACCCTAACAGTAACCCTAACCTGTACCGTAACCGTAACCCTAACCTGTAGCATTAACCTAACCCTATCACTAATCCTAACCTGTACCGTAATCCTAACCCTAACTCTAACCGGTACCGTAACCCTAACCTTAACCCTAACCTGTACCGTAAGCCTAACCCAACCCTTACCCTAACCTGTACCGTAACACTAAACCTAACCCTAACCCTAAACTGTACTGTAATGCTAACCGTAAACCTAACCTGTGCTTCAACCCTAACCCTAACCCTAACCCCAACCCTAAACTGTACCGTAACCACAACCCTCACACTAACCCTAACCAAACCCTAACCCTAACCCTAACCCTAACCCTAACCCTACCCCTAACGCTAACTTGTACCGTAACCCTAACCCTAACCCTAAACCTAATCTGTACCGTAACCCTAACCCTAATCCTAACCCGTACCGTAACCCTAGCCCTAACCCTAACCCTAACTTTTACCTTAACGCTAACCCTAACCCTAACCCTAAACTGTCTCGTAACCCCAACCCTAATCATAACCTGTATCGTAACCCTAACTCTTACCCGAACACTAACCTGTAGCGTAACCCTAAAACGAACACTAACCCTAACCCTAACCGTAACCTTAACCCTTACCTGTATCGTATTCCTAACCCTAACCCTAACCTGTACCGTAACCCTAACACAACCTTAACCCTAACCTGTATCGTAACCCTAAACCTAACCCAAAACCTAAACTGTACCGTAAACTTAACCCTAACCCTAACCTGTTCCGTAACCTTAACCCTAACCCTAAACTCAACCCTAACCTGTACCTCACAGTAACCCTAACCCTAACCCTCACCCTAACTTTTACCTTAACCATAACCCTAACCCTAACCTGTACCGTAACCCTAACCCTAACCCTAACCTGTTCCTTAACCTTAACCCTAACCCTAACCTGTACCGTAATCCTAACCCTAACCCTAACCTTTACAGTAAACATATCCCTAACACTAACCCTAACCTTAACCTCTACCATAAACATATCCCTAACCCTAAACCTAACCCTAACCTCTACCGTAACCCTAACCCTAAACCTCTCCCTAACCCTAACTTGTACAGTAACCCTAACCCTAATCCTAACCCTAAATATAACCCTAATCGGTACCATTACCCTAAACCTAACCCTAACACTAACCCTAACCCTAACCCTAACCCTAACTGTACCGTTACCTATCCCTAACCATAAACCTAAACCTAACCCGAACCTGTACCATACCCAAATGCTAACACTTACCCAAACCCTAACACTAACCCTAACCCTAACTTGTACCGTAAACCTAACCCTAACACTAATCCTAACCTTATCCTGTACCGTAGCTCTAATCCTAACCCTAACCCTGACCTGTACCATATCCCTAGCCCTAATCCTTACCCAGACCCTAACTATAACCCTAAGGTGTAGCGTAACCATAATCCTAACCCTCGACCTAACCTGTACCGTAACCCTAACCCTTAACCTAACCCTACCCATAACCCTAACACAAACCTGACCGTAACCCTAACCCTAACCCTACCTGTAACCCTAACACAAACCTGTACTTTAACCCTAACCCTAACCCTAAACTGTACCCTTAACTTAACCCTAACCCTAACCTGTACCGTAATCCTATCTCTAACCCTAAACCAGACCGTAACCTGTACAGTAACCCTATCCCTAACCCTAACCCTACCCTAACCCTAAACTGGACCGTAACCCTAACGCTACCCCTAACCCTAACTTGTAAGTAACCCTAACCCTATCCCTAACCCTAACCCTAAACTGTACCTTAAACCAAACCCTAAACATAACCCTAACCTGTAGCGTAACCCTAACCCTAACACTCACCCTAATCTGTTCGTAACCCTAACCGTAATACTAACGTGTACCGAAAACCTAACCCTAACCGTAACCCTAACCCTACCAGTTCCGTAACCCTAACACTAACTCTAACTTGTACCGTAACCCTAACCCTAACCCTAACCGTAACCCTATCGTAACCTGTACCGTAACCCTAACCCTAATACTAGCCCTAACCCTAACACTAATTCTAACGCTAACTTGTACCGTAACCTTAAACCTAACCCTAACCCTAACCCTATCACCTATCGTAACCCTAACCCTAATGCGAAACCCTAAACTGTAACGTAACCCTAACCCTAACCTTAACCCTAAACTTAAACCTATCTTGTACCCTATGTAACCCTAACCCTAAACTGTATGGTAATCCTAAACCTAACTCTAATCCTAACCTGTACCGTAAACATATCCCTACCCTAACCCTAAACCTAACCTCAACCGTAAACCTAACCCTAACCCTATGCGTAACCCTAACATGTACAGTAACCCTAACCCTAAACCTAACCCTAAACTGTACCCTAACCCTAACCCTAAAAATTACCCTTACCGGTACTGTAACCCTAATCCATAACCTAACCCTAATCTGTACCATAAACCGAAAACTAACACTAAACCTAACCTATACCGTAACCCTTACCCTAACCCTAACCTGTACCGTAACCCTAACCCTAACCCTAACGATAACCTGTACCATAACCCTAACCCTGACCGTAACCATAACCCTATCCTAACCTGAACCGTAACCCTAACCCTAACACTAAACCTACCCTAACCTGTAACGTAACCCTAACCCTAACCCTAACCCTAACCTGTACCGTAACCCTAACCCTAAGCCTAACCCTAAACCAAACACTAACCCTAACCTGAACCGTAACTCTAACCCTAAACCTAACCCTAAACCTAACATGTACCGTAACACTAAACCTCCCCTAAACCTAACTCTAACCCTAACACTAACCTGTAACCTAACCTTAACCCTAACCCTAACCCTAACCTGTACGTAATCCTATCCCTAACCCTACCCCTAACCCTAACCTGTACAGTAACCCTATCACTAAACATAACCCTAAACCTAACCCTAACCATAACCTGTATCCTAACCCTAATCCTAACCCTAACCCTAACTTGTACCGTAACCCTAACCCTAACCCTAAACTGTATCGCAAATCAAACGCTAACCCTAACCGTAACCTGTAGTGTAACCCTAAACCTAAACCTCACCCTAACCTGTACCGTAACCCTAACCCTAACCATAACCATAACCTTTACCATAACCCTATCCCTATCCCTAACCCTAACCTTTAACGTAACCCTAACAGTAAATCTAAAACTAACGTAACCCTAACCCTAAATCTAACCTGTCCCGTAACCCTAACTCTAAACCTAAACCTAACCCTAACCTGTACCATAAACCTAACCCTAACAGTAACCCTAACCTGTACCGTAACCGTAACCCTAACCTGTAGCATTAACCTAACCCTATCACTAATCCTAACCTGTACCGTAATCCTAACCCTAACTCTAACCGGTACCGTAACCCTAACCTTAACCCTAACCTGTACCGTAAGCCTAACCCAACCCTTACCCTAACCTGTACCGTAACACTAAACCTAACCCTAACCCTAAACTGTACTGTAATGCTAACCGTAAACCTAACCTGTGCTTCAACCCTAACCCTAACCCTAACCCCAACCCTAAACTGTACCGTAACCACAACCCTCACACTAACCATAACCATACCCCTAACCCTAACCCTAACCCTAACCCTACCCCTAACGCTAACTTGTACCGTAACCCTAACCCTAACCCTAAACCTAATCTGTACCGTAACCCTAACCCTAATCCTAACCCGTACCGTAACCCTAGCCCTAACCCTAACCCTAACTTTTACCTTAACGCTAACCCTAACCCTAACCCTAAACTGTCTCGTAACCCCAACCCTAATCATAACCTGTATCGTAACCCTAACTCTTACCCGAACACTAACCTGTAGCGTAACCCTAAAACGAACACTAACCCTAACCCTAACCGTAACCTTAACCCTTACCTGTATCGTATTCCTAACCCTAACCCTAACCTGTACCGTAACCCTAACACAACCTTAACCCTAACCTGTATCGTAACCCTAAACCTAACCCAAAACCTAAACTGTACCGTAAACTTAACCCTAACCCTAACCTGTTCCGTAACCTTAACCCTAACCCTAAACTCAACCCTAACCTGTACCTCACAGTAACCCTAACCCTAACCCTCACCCTAACTTTTACCTTAACCATAACCCTAACCCTAACCTGTACCGTAACCCTAACCCTAACCCTAACCTGTTCCTTAACCTTAACCCTAACCCTAACCTGTACCGTAATCCTAACCCTAACCCTAACCTTTACAGTAAACATATCCCTAACACTAACCCTAACCTTAACCTCTACCATAAACATATCCCTAACCCTAAACCTAACCCTAACCTCTACCGTAACCCTAACCCTAAACCTCTCCCTAACCCTAACTTGTACAGTAACCCTAACCCTAATCCTAACCCTAAATATAACCCTAATCGGTACCATTACCCTAAACCTAACCCTAACACTAACCCTAACCCTAACCCTAACCCTAACTGTACCGTTACCTATCCCTAACCATAAACCTAAACCTAACCCGAACCTGTACCATACCCAAATGCTAACACTTACCCAAACCCTAACACTAACCCTAACCCTAACTTGTACCGTAAACCTAACCCTAACACTAATCCTAACCTTATCCTGTACCGTAGCGCTAATCCTAACCCTAACCCTGACCTGTACCATATCCCTAGCCCTAACCCTAACCCAGACCCTAACTATAACCCTAAGGTGTAGCGTAACCCTAATCCTAACCCTCGACCTAACCTGTACCGTAACCCTAACCCTTAACCTAACCCTACCCATAACCCTAACACAAACCTGACCGTAACCCTAACCCTAACCCTACCTGTAACCCTAACACAAACCTGTACTTTAACCCTAACCCTAACCCTAAACTGTACCCTAACCTTAACCCTAACCCTAACCTGTACCGTAATTCTAACCCTAACCCTAACCCCAACCCTAACCTGTACAGTAAAGCTATCCCTAATCCTAACCCTAACCCTAACCCTAACCCTAAACCTAAACCTAACCTGTTCCGTAAACATATCCCTAACCCTAACCCTAACCCTAACCTCTACCGTACCCTTAACCCTAACCCTAACCTAACCTGTACTGTAATCCTATCCCTAAACCTAACCCTAACCCTAACCTGTAAAGTAACCGTATCCCTAGCCCTAACCCTAAACCTAACCCTAACCTGTAACGTAACCCTAATCCTAACCCTAACCCTAACCTGTAGCTTTAACCTAACCCTAACACTAACCCTAACCTGTACCGGAATCCTAACCCTAATATAACCCTAACTCTAACCGGTACCGTAACCCTAACTCTAACCCTAACCCTAAACTGTACCGTAACATACACCCTAACCCTAACCTGTACCGTAACCCTAACCCTAACCCTAACCCCAACCCTAACCTCTACCGTAACCATAACCCTCACACTAACCCTAACCCTAACCCTAACCATACCCCTAATCCTAACTTGTACAGTAACCCTAACCCTAACGCTAACCCTAACCTGTCCTGTAATCCTAAGCCAAACCTTTAACCTATCTTAAAACTATCCTGTACCCTACATCTAACCCTAACCCTAAACTGTATGGTAATCCTAAATCTAACCCTAACCCTAACCTGTACCGTAAACATATCCCTAACCCTAACCCTAACCCTAACCTCTACTGTAACCCTAACCCTAACCCTAACCCTATCTTGTACAGTAACCCTAACCTTAACTCTAACCCTGAACTGTACCTTAACCCTAAGCCTAAATAACCCTATCCGGGACTATAACGCTAACCCTAAACCTAACCCTAATCTGTACCATAAACCTAAGGCTAACACTAACCCTCACCTGTACCGTACCCTAACCCTAACCCTAACCCAACCTGTAACGTAACCCTAACCCTAACCCTAATGCTAATATGTACCGTAACCCTATCCGTAACCCAAATCTAACCTGTTCCGTAAACCTGACACTAACCCTAATCTGTACCGTAACCCAACCCTAAAACTAACCCTAACCCTAGCCCTAACCTGTAACGTAACCCTAACCCTAAATATAAACCTAACCCTAACATATACCGTAACCCTAACCCTAAGCCTAACACTAACCCTAACATAAACCGTAATCCTAAACCTAAACCTAACCCTAAACCTAATATGTACCTTAACCCTAACCCTAACCCTAACCCTAACCTGTACCCTAACCTAAAACCTAACCCTAACCTGTACCGTAATCCTAACCCTAACCCTATCCCTAACCTGTTCCTAAACCCTAACACTAACCCTAACTTGTACTGTAACCCTAACCCGAACCCTATAACCCAACCCTTACCCTAAACCTAACCCTAACCCTAACCCTCACACTAACCCTAAACCTCACTCTAACCCTAACCCTAACCCTAACTTTACCGTAACCCTAACCCTAAACCTCAACCGAACCTGTATCGTAAACCTAACCCCAACCCTAACACTAACACTAACCCTAACTGTAACCCTTACCTGTACCGTAACCATTAGCCTTACCCTAACCCTAAACCTAACCCTAACCCTAACATTTACCTTATCCCTAACCCAAAACCTAACCCTAACCTGTACTATAACCCCAACCCTAACCCTAACCTGTAACGTAACCCTCACCCTTACCCTAACACTAACCTGTAGCGTAACCCTAACCCTACACTAACCCTAACTCTAAACCTAACCTTAACCCTTACCTGTACCGTAACCCTAACCCTAACCTAACCTGTATCGTAACCCGAACCCAACCCTATACCAAACCTGTACCATAACCCTAAACCTAACCCTAACGCTAACCAGTACCGTAAGCTAACGCTAAACCCAACCCTAACTTCTACCATAACCATAACCCTCACAGTAACCCTATCCCTATCCCTAACCCTAAACCTAACCCTAAACCTAACTTATACCCTAAACCTAACCCTAATCCTAAACCTAAACTGGACCATAACCATTACCATAACACTAACCCTAACCTGTAACGTAACCCTCACCTTACCTAACTTTAACCCTAACCTGTACCGTAACCCTAACCCTAAGCCTAAGCCTAAGCCTAACCCTAACCCTAACCCTAACCTGAACCGTAACCCTAACCCTAAATCTAACCCTAAACATAATATGTACCGTAAACCTAACCCTAACCTGTACCCTAACCTTAAACCTAACACTAACCCTAACATGTACCGTAATCCAAACCCTAACACTAACCCTAACCCTAACCTGTACAGTAACCCTATCCCTAAACCGTACCCTAACACTAACCCTAACCCTAACGCTAACCTGTATCGTTACCCTAACCCTAATCCTAACCCTAACTTGTACCAGAACCCTATCCCTAACCCTAACCCTAAACCTAACCCTAACCTGACCTGTACCGTAAACCTAACCCTAAACTTAACCTGTACCATAACCCTAAGCCTAACCCTAAACCCAACCATACCTGTACAGTAACCATAACCCTAACACTAACCCTAACCCTAATCCGAACCATAACGATAACCCTAACTTTACCATAACCCTAAACCTAACCCTAAACCTAACCTTTACTGTAACCCTAACCCTAAAACTAACCCTAACACTAACCTGTAACATAACCGTAACCGTAACCCTAACCCTACCTGTACCGTAACCCTAACCCACACCTAACCCTAACCCTAAGCTGTACCATAACCCTAACCCTAAACCTAACCCTAACCCTAACCCTAACCTGTACCCTAACCCTAAACCTAACCCTAAACCTAACCTGTACCGTAACACTAACCTTTACCGTAACCATTACCCTAAGCCTAACCTGTACCGTAATGCTAACCCTACACTAACCCTAACCCTAACTTGTACCTAACCCTAACCCTAACACTAACCCAAACCCTAACCTGTACCGTAACCCTAAAACTAACCCGAACACTAAACCTAACCTGTAACGTAACCCTAACCCTAACACTAACCCTACACTCACCTGTACCGTAACCCTAACCGTACCCTAACCCTAACCCTAAACCTAACCCTAGCTTGTACAGTAACCCTAACCCTAACCCTAACTCTAACCCACCCCTAACCTGACCGTAACCCTATCCTATGCCTAACCATAACCCTAACCCTAACTGTACCCTATCCCTAACCTTAACCCTAAACCTAACCTGTACCGTAACCCTAAACCATCCCAAACCCTCACCATAACCCTAACCCAAACCTCTACCATAACCCTAACACAACGCTAATCCTAAACTTAACCGTTACCTGTGCTGTAACCCGAATCCTACCCCTAAACATAACGTGTAAAGTAACCCTAATCCTAACCCTAACCCTAACCCTAGCTGTAACGTGTACCATTACCCTAACCCTAACCCTAAACCTAACCTGTACCGTAACGCTAACCCTAAACACAACCCTAAGAATAATTGTACTGTAACTGTAAACCTCACCCTAACTGTAAAACTAAGCTGTACCATAACCCTAACACTAACCCTAACCCTAACCTGTACCATAACCCTAATCCTAAACCTAACCCAAAAGCTATTCCAAAACCTAACCTGTACCCTAACACTACCCTAACCCTAACCTGTACCATAACACTAACACTAAACCTAAACCTAACCTGTACCGTAACTATAACCCTAACGCTAAACCTAACTCTAACCCTAACCCTAACGTGTCCAGTAAACCTAATACTAACCCGAACCCTAACCTGTACCGTAAACCTAACCCTAATGCTAAACCTAATGCTATCCTGTACTGTAACGCAACCATAACCCTAACCCTAACCATAACCCTAACCTCTACCGTAATCCTAAGCCTTATGGTAACCCTTTCCCTAACCCTAACCTGGACCGTACCACTAACCCTAACCCTAACTCTAACCTGTACCGTAACCCTAAGATTAAACCTACCCTAACCATAACCTGTACCGTAACCCTAACCCAACACTAACCCTAACCCTAAGGGTAACCCTTATCTGTACCGTAACCCTAACCCTAAACCTAACCCTAAACCTAACCTTTACTGTAACCCTAACCCTAAAACTAACCCTAACACTAACCTGTAACGTAACCGTAACCGTAACCCTAACCATAACCTGTACCGTAACCCTAACCCACACCTAACCCTAACCCTAAGCTGTACCATAACCCTAACCCTAAACCTAACCCTAACCCAACCCTAACCCTAACGCTAAGGGTAACCCTTATCTGTACTGTAACCCACCGTAACCCTGTACCATAACACTAACACTAAACCTAAACCTAACCTGTACCGTAACTATAACCCTAACGCTAAAGTTAACTCTAACCTTAACCCTAACCTGTCCAGTAACCCTAATACTAACCCTAACCCTAACCCTAACCTGTACCGTAAACCTAACCCTAATGCTAAACCTAATGCTATCCTGTACTGTAACGCAACCATAACCCTAACCCTAACCATAACCCTAAACTCTACCGTAATCCCAAACCCTAACCCTAACCCTAACCTGTACCCTAACCCTAAACCTAACCCTAAACCTAACCTGTACCGTAACACTAACCTTTACCGTAACCCTTACCCTAACCCTAACCTGTACCGTAATGCTAACCCTACACTAACCCTAACCCTAACTTGTACCTAACCCTACCCTAACACTAACCCAAACCCTAACCTGTACCGTAACCCTAAAATTAACCCGAACACTAACCCTAACCTGTAACGTAACCCTAACCCTAACCCTAACCCTAACACTAACCCTACACTCACCTGTACCGTAACCCTAACCCTACCCTAACCCTAACCCTAAACCTAACCCTAGCTTGTACAGTAACCCTAACCCTAACCCTAACTCTAACCCACCCCTAACCTGTACCGTAACCCTATCCTATGCCTAACCATAACCCTAACCCTAACTGTACCCTATCCCTAACCTTAACCCTAAACCTAACCTGTACCGTAACCCTAAACCATCCCAAACCCTCACCATAACCCTAACCCAAACCTCTACCATAACCCTAACACTAACCCTAACCATAAACTTAACCGTTACCTGTGCTGTAACCCGAATCCTACCCCTAAACATAACGTGTAATGTAACCCTAATCCTAACCCTAACCCTAACCCTAGCTAAACCTAACTCTAACCTGTACCGTAACACTAACCCTAACCATAACCCTAACCCTAACGATAACCCTAAACTGTACCATAACCCTAACCCTAAACTGTACCGTAACCCTAAACCTAAACCTAACCCTAACCTGTACCGTAACTATAACCCTAACCCTAAACCTAACTCTAACCCTAACCCTAACCTGTCCAGTAACCCTAATACTAACAATGACCCTAACCCTAACCTGTACGGTAAACCTAACCCTAACGCTAACCCTAACGCTATCTTGTACTGTAACCCTAACCCGAACCCTAAACCTAAAGTCTACTGAAACCCTAAACCTTACGGTAACCCATTCCCTAACCCTAAGCTGTACCGTAAACCTAACTCTAACCCTAACCTTAACCTATACCGTAACCCTAACCCTAAACCTACCCTGACCATAACCTATACCGTAACTCTAACCCTAACCCTCAACCTAACACTAACCATAACCTGTACCATAAACCTAAACCTAAACCTAAATCTAACCCTAACAGTAACCCTAACCCTAACCCTAACACTAACCAGTACCGTATCCCTAACCCTAAACCTTACCCTAACTCTAACTTGTACCGTAACCCTAACCCTAACACTAACCTTAAACCTAACCTTAACACTAACCTGTACCGTAACTCTAACCCTGAACCTAACGCTTACCCTAAACTGTACAGTTCCCTAAACCTAAACCTAACCCTAACCTGTACCGTAACCCTAACCCTAACACTAACCGTTACCCTAACCCTAACCCTAAACTGTACCCTAACCCTAACCCTAACCCTAAACCTAACCTGCACCGTAACCGTAACCCTAACCCTAAACCTAACCCTAACCCTAAAACTCACCCTAACCTGAACCGTAACCCTAGCCCTAACCGTAACAATAAGCCAAATCTGCAACGTAATCCTAACCCTAACCCAAACACTAACACTAAACCTAACCGTAACCCTTACCTGCACCTTAACCCCAACCCTAACCCGAAACCTAACCCTCAACCTAACTTGTACCGTTACCTTAACCCTAAACCTGAACCTAACCTGTACCATTACCCTAACCCTATCCGTAACCTAACCCTAAACTGACTGTAACCCTAACCCTAAACCTAAACCTAACCGTAACCCTAACCAGTACCATAACCCTAACCCTTACCATAACCCTTAACCTAACACTAACCTGTACCATAACCCTAACTCTAAAACTAATCCTAACCCTAATCTGAAACATAACCCTCAACCTAACCCTAAAGCCAACCCTAACCTATACGGTAACCCTAACACTAACACTAACCCTAATACTAACCCTAACCTGTACTGTAACCCTAACCCTAACCCTAACCTATACAGCACCCCTAAACCTACACCTAAACCTAAACCTACCCTGTACGGTAACCCTAACCCTAACACAAACCCTAAACTGTACTCTAACCCTAGCCCTAACCCGAACCCTAACCTGTACCGTAACCATAACCCTAACCCTAACATAACCCTAAACCTAACCCTTAACCTAACCTGTACCGTAACCCAAACCCTAAATCTCACCCTAAACTGTACGGAAACCCTAACCCTATCCCTAACCCTAATCGTAACCCTAACCCAAACCTGTACCGTAACCCTAACCCTACCCTCACCCTAAACCTAACACTAACCCTAACCCTAACCCTAACCCTTACCTGTACCGTAACCCTAACCCTAAGCCTAATCCTAACCCTAACCTGTACCGTAACCCTAACCCTAACCCTAACCTGTATCGTAACACTAACTCTAACCATAACACTAACCTGTACCGTAACCGTAACCGTAACACCAACCCTAACCCTACCCCTAACCTGTACCCTACACAAACCCTAACCCTAATCCTAACCGGTACTGTAACCCTAACCATAAACCTAACCCTAAACCTAACCTATACCGTAAAACTATCCCTAACCCTAACCCTAACCTGTACCGTAAAACTAAACCTAACCCTAAACTAACCCTAACCCTAAACTGTCCCCTAAACCTAAAAATAAACCTAACCTGAACACTAACTTTACCATACCCCAAATCTAAAACTAACCCTAACCCTAACACTAACCCTAACCTGTACCGAAACCCTAACCCTAACTCTCACCCTAACCTGTACCGTAAACCTAACTCTATTCCTAATCCGAACCATAACCCTAACCCAAACCTCTACGGTAACCCTAACCTAACCCTAACCCTATACCTAAACGTAACATCTACCCTAACCCTAACCCTAACCCTAACCTGTACCTTAACACTAACCCTAACCTAAAACTAACTCTAACCTGTACCGTAATACTAACTCTAACCATAACCCTAAACCTAACCATAAACCTAAACTGTACCGTAGCCCTAACCCTAACCCTAACCTGAACCTTAACCCTAACCCTAAACCTAATCCTAACCTGTACCGTAACTATAACCCTAACCCTAAACCTACCTCTAACCCTAACCCTAACCTGTCCAGTACCCTAATACTAACCCTCACCCTAACCCTAACCTGTACCATAAACCTAAGCCTAACGCTAACCCTAACGCTATTCTGTACTGTAACCGTAACCCTAACCCTAACCCTAATCCTAAACTCTACCGTAACCCAAAACCTTACCGTAACCCTTCCCCTAACCCTAAACTGTACCGTAACCCTAACCCTAACCCTAAACCTAACCTGTACCGTAACCATAACCCTAAACCTAACCCTAACCGTAACCTGAACCGTAACCCTAACCCTAAGCCTAACCCTAACACTAACCCTAAAGTGTACCGTAACCCTAACCCTACCCTAACCCTAACCTTTACTGTAACCCTAACCCTAAACCTAACCCTAACACTAACCTGTACCGTAACCGTAACCCTCAGCCTAACCCTAACCTGTACCGTCACTGTAACCCTAAACCGAACCCTAACCTGTGCTGTAACTAAAACCCTAACCCTAAACCTAACTCTAACCCTAACCCTAACCGGTCCAGTAACCCTAATACTAACCCTAACCCTAACCCTAAATTGTACCGTAAACCTAACCCCAACGCTAACCCTAACGCTATCCTGTACTGTTACCCTAACCCTAACCCTAAACCTAACCTCTACCATAACCCTAAACCTTACGGTAACGCTTTCCCTAACCCTAACCTGTACCGTAACCCTAACCCTAACCCTAACCCTAACCCTAACACTAACCATAACCTGTACCATAACCCTAACCCTAAACCTAAAACTAACCCTAACCTGTACCGTAACCCTAAACCTAACACTAACCCTAACCCTAACCCTAACATTAACCTGTACCTTAACCCTAACCCTAACAGTAATCGTACCTCTAACCCTAACCCTAAACTGTACCCTAACCGTAACCCTAACCGTAACCCTAACCCTAACATGTACCGTAAACCTATCCCTAACACTAACGCTAACCCTAACCTGTAAAGTAACCATAACCCTAACCCTAACCTGTACCGTAACCCTAACATTAACACTAACCATACCTCTAACCCTAACCCTAAACTGTACCCTAACCAAAACCCTAACCCTAACCCTAACACTAACCATAACCTGTACCATAACCCTAACCCTAAACCTAAACCTAACCCTAACCTGTACTGTAACCATAACCCTAACACTAACCCTAACCCTAACCCTAACATTAACCTGTACCGTAACCCTAACCCTAAACCTAACCCTAACCCTAACCTGTACCGTAACCCAACACTAACACTAACCGTACCTCCAACCCTAACTCTAAACTGTACCCTAACCATAAACTTAACCGTAAACCTAACCCTAACCTTAACCGTAACCCTAACCCTAAACCTAACCCTAAACTGTAACGTTAACCTAACCCTAAACGTCACCCTAACCTGTACCGTAACCCTAATCCTAACCGTAAACCTAACCCAAACCTCTACAGTAATCCTAACACTAACCCTAACCCTAATACTAAACCTAACCGTAACCCTTACCTGCACCTTAACCCCAACCCTAAACCGAAACCTAACCCTCAACCTAACTTGTACCGTTACCTTAACCCTCAACCTGAACCTAACCAGTACCATTACCCTAACCCTATCCGTAACCCTAACCCTAAACTGACCGTAACCCTAACCCTAAACCTAAACCTAACCGTAACCCTAACCAGTACCATAACCCTAACCCTTACCATAACCCTTAACCTAACACTAACCTGTACCGTAACCCTAACTCTAAAACTAATCCTAACCCTAATCTGAAACATAACCCTCAACCTAACCCTAAACCCAACCCTAACCTATACGGTAACCCTAACTCTAACCCTAACCCTAATACTAACCCTAACCTGTACTGTAACCCTAACCCTTACCCTAACCTATACAGCACCCCTAAACCTACACCTAAACCTAAACCTACCCTGTACGGTAATCCTAACCCTAACACTAACCCTAAACTGTACTCTAAGCCTAGCCCTAACCCGAACCCTAACCTGTACCGTAACCATAACCCTAACCCTAACATTAACCCTAAACCTAACACTTAACCTAACCTGTACCGTAACCCAAACCCTAACTCTCACCCTAAACTTTACGGAAAACCTAACCATATCCCTAACCCTAATCGTAACCCTAACCCAAACCTGTACCGTAACCCTAACCCTAACCCTCACCCTAAACCTAACACTAATCCTACCCTAACCGTAACCCTTACCTGTACCGTAACCCTAACCCTAAGCCTAATCCTAACCCTAACCTGTACCGTAACCCTAACCCTAACCCTAACCTGTATCGTAACACTAACTCTAAACCTAACACTAACCTGTACCGTAACCGTAACACCAACCCTAACCCTACCCCTAACCTGTACCCTACACAAACCCTAACCCTAATCCTAACCGGTACTGTAACCCTAACCATAAACCTAACCCTAAACCTAACCTATACCGTAAAACTATCCCTAACCCTAACCCTAACCTGTACCGTAAAACTAAACCTAACCCTAAACTAACCCTAACCCTAAACTGTCCCCTAAACCTAACCATAAACCTAACCTGAACACTAATTTTACCATACCCTAAATCTAAAACTAACCCTAACCTGTACCGAAACCCTAACCCTAACTCTCACCCTAACCTGTACCGTAAACCTAACCCTATTCCTAATCCGAACCATAACCCTAACCCAAACCTCTACCGTAACCCTAACCTAACCCTAACCCTATACCTAAACGTAACATCTACCCTAACCCTAACCCTAACCCTAACCTGTACCTTAACACTAACCCTAACCTAAAACTAACTCTAACCTGTACCGTAATACTAACTCTAACCATAACCCTAAACCTAACCATAAACCTAAACTGTACCGTAGCCCTAACCCTAACCCTAACCTGAACCTTAACCCTAACCCTAAACCTAATCCTAACCTGTACCGTAACTATAACCCTAACCCTAAACCTACCTCTAACCCTAACCCTAACCTGTCCAGTACCCTAATACTAACCCTCACCCTAACCCTAACCTGTACCATAAACCTAAACCTAACGCTAACCCTAACGCTATTCTGTACTGTAACCGTAACCCTAACCCTAACCCTAATCCTAAACTCTACCGTAACCCAAAACCTTACCGTAACCCTTTCCCTAACCCTAAACTGTACCGTAACCCTAACCCTAACCCTAAACCTAACCTGTACCGTAACCCTAACCCTAAACCTAACCCTAACCGTAACCTGAACCGTAACCCTAACCCTAAGCCTAACCCTAACACTAACCCTAAAGTGTACCGTAACCCTAACCCTACCCTAACCCTAACCTTTACTGTAACCCTAACCCTAAACCTAACCCTAACACTAACCTGTACCGTAACCGTAACCCTCAGCCTAACCCTAACCTGAACCGTCATTGTAACCCTAAACCGAACCCTAACCTGTGCTGTAACTAAAACCCTACCCTAAACCTAACTCTAACCCTAACCCTAACCGGTCCAGTAACCCTAATACTAACCCTAACCCTAACCCTAAACTGTACCGTAAACCTAACCCTAACGCTAACCCTAACGCTATCCTGTACTGTTACCCTAACCCTAACCCTAAACCTAACCTCTACCATAACCCTAAACCTTACGGTAACCCTTTCCCTAACCCTAACCTGTACCGTAACCATAACCCTAACCCTAACCCTAACCCTAACCCTAACACTAACCATAACCTGTACCATAAACCTAACCCTAAACCTAAACCTAACTCTAACCTGTACTGTAACCATAACCCTAACACTAACCCTAAACCTAACACTAACCCTAACCTGTACCGTACCCCTAACCCTAAACCTAACCCTAACCCTAACCTGTACCGTAACCCAACACTAACACTAACCGTACCTCTAACCTAACACTAAACTGTACCCTAACCATAAACTTAACCGTAAACCTAACCCTAACCTTAACCGTAACCCTAACCCTAAACCTAACCCTAAACTGTAACGTTAACCTAACCCTAAACGTCACCCTAACCTGTACCGTAACCCTAATCCTAACCGTAAACCTAACCCAAACCTCTACAGTAATCCTAACACTAACCCTAACCCTAATACTAAACCTAACCGTAACCCTTACCTGCACCTTAACCCCAACCCTAACCCGAAACCTAACCCTCAACCTAACTTGTACCGTTACCTTAACCCTAAACCTGAATCTAACCTGTACCATTACCCTAACCCTATCCGTAACCCTATCGCTAAACTGACCGTAAACCTAACCCTAAACCTAAACCTAACCGTAACCCTAACCAGTACCATAACCCTAACCCTTACCATAACCCTTAACCTAACACTAACCTGTACCGTAACCCTAACTCTAAAACTAATCCTAACCCTAATCTGAAACATAACCCTCAACCTAACCCTAAAGCCAACCCTAACCTATACGGTAACCCTAACTCTAACCCTAACCCTAATACTAACCCTAACCTGTACTGTAACCCTAACCCTAACCTATACAGCACCCCTAAACCTACACCTAAACTTAAACCTACCCTGTACGGTAATCCTAACCCTAACACTAACCCTAAACTGTACTCTAACCCTAGCCCTAACCCGAACCCTAACCTGTACCGTAAGCATAACCCTAACCCTAATATTAACCCTAAACCTAACCCTTAACCTAACCTGTACCGTAACCCAAACCCTAACTCTCACCCTAAACTGTACGGAAACCCTAACCTTATCCCTAACCCTAATCGTAACCCTAACCCAAACCTGTACCGTAACCCTAACCCTAACCCTCACCCTAAACCTAACACTAATCCTAACCCTAACCGTAACCCTTACCTGTACCGTAACCCTAACCCTAAGCCTAATCCTAACCCTAACCTGTACCGTAACCCTAACCCTAACCCTAACCTGTATCGTAACCCTAACTCTAACCATAACACTAACCTGTACCGTAACCGTCACCGTAACACCAACCCTAACCCTACCCCTAACCTGTACCCTACACAAACCCTAACCCTAATCCTAAACGGTACTGTAACCCTAACCGTAAAACTAACCCTAAACCTAACCTATACCGTAAAACTATCCCTAACCCTAACCCTAACCTGTACCGTAAAACTAAACCTAACCCTAAACTAACCCTAACCCTAAACTGTCCCCTAAACCTAACCATAAACCTAACCTGAACACTAACTTTACCAACCCCAAATCTAAAACTAACCCTAACCCTAACACTAACCCTAACCTGTACCGAAACCCTAACCCTAACTCTCACCCTAACCTGTACCGTAAACCAAACCCTATTCCTAATCCGAACCATAACCCTAACCCAAACCTCTACGGTAACCCTAACCTAACCCTAACCCTATACCTAAACCTAACATCTACCCTAACCCTAACCCTAACCCTACCTGTACCTTAACACTAACCCTAACCTAAAACTAACTCTAACCTGTACCGTAATACTAATTCTAACCATAACTCTAAACCTAAACATAACCCTAAACTGTACCGTAGCCCTAACCCTAACCCTAAACTGAACCTTAACCCTAACACTAAACCTAATCCTAACCTGTACCGTAACTATAACCCTAACCCTAAACCTACCTCTAACCCTAACCCTAACCTGTCCAGTACCCTAATACTAACCCTCACCCTAACCCTAACCTGTACCATAAACCTAAACCTAACGCTAACCCTAACGCTATTCTGTACTGTAACCGTAACCCTAACCCTAACCCTAATCCTAAACTCTACCGTAACCCAAAAGCTTACCATAACCCTTTCCCTAACCCTAACCTGTACCGTAACCCTAACCCTAACCCTAAACCTAACCTGTACCGTAACCATAACCCTAAACCTAACCCTAACCGTAACCTGAACCGTAACCCTAACCCTAAGCCTAACCCTACACTAATCCTAAAGTGTAACGTAACCCTAACCCTACCCTAACCCTAACCTTTACTGTAACCCTAACCTAAACCTAACCCTAACACTAACCTGTACCGTAACCGTAACCCTCAGCCTAACCCTAACCTGTACCGTCACTGTAACCCTAAACCGAACCCTAACCTGTGCTGTAAGTAAAACCCTAACCCTAAACCTAACTCTAACCCTAACCCTAACCGGTCCAGTAACCCTAATACTAACCCTAACCCTAACCCTAAACTGTACCGTAAACCTAACCCTAACGCTAACCCTAACGCTATCCTGTACTGTTACCCTAACCCTAACCCTAAACCTAACCTCTACCATAAATTCCTAAACTCCATTGCAAATTCCTTGCCTAACTCCTAACCTGTACCAACTCCTAACCCTAACCCAACCCTAACCTCAACCTCAACATCAACCATAACCTGTACCATAACCCTAACCCTAAAACCTAAAACTAACCCCAACTCTGTACCGCACCCAAAACCTAACACTAACCCTAACCCTAACCCTAACATTAACCTGTACTCTTAACCCTAACTCCTAACAGTAATTTCATTTCTAACTCCTAACCCTAAACTGTACTCCAACTGTGAATTCCTAACTGCAATTCCTAACCCTAACATGTACCTGTGAACCTAACCTTTTAACACTAACGCTAACCCTAATCCTGTAAAAACGGCACCGTAACCCCAACCTGTACCGTAACCCTAACACAACACTAACCATACCCCAACCCTAACCCTAAACTGTACCCCTAACCAAAACCCCAACCCCTAACCCCACCAACCATAACCTGTACCATAACCCCAACTCCAAAACCTAAACTCTAACTCCTAACCTGTACTGTAACCATAACCCAACACTAACCCTAACCCTAAACCTAACATTAACCCCGCAAATCCAACTCCCAACCTCTAATCCTAACACTAACCCTAACCTGTACCGTACTCCTAACCCTAAACCTAACCCTAACCCTAACCTGTACCGTAATTCCAATACTAATACTAACTGCATTCAACTTGGACCCCAAACTGTATGCTTCTAAATCGGCAAAATCTTAACCGTAAACTGGTTCCAACTAATCAGAATCCTAACTCCAACTCCTAACCTAACCCTAATCCACACCCTAACCTGTACCAGAATTTTACCTTGAATTAAATTTACCCTAAACTCTTTATAGTAATTTTGGGCATTTACCCGTATTATTAAATTCTAATTGTAATATTTTGGCTGTAATACCTTAAATTTTGGCCAGGGAAATTCTAATTCTAAATTCTACTCCTGTAACGTAAACCTAACCGTAACCCTAATCCTAACGTTAAAGCTAACCTGTATCATAACCCTAACCCTAAGCCTAAACCTAACCCTAACCCTAAACTGTACCATAACCCTAAACCTAACCCTAACCCGAACCTGTACTGTAACACTAACCCTAACCCTAACCATAACACTAACCTGTACCGTAACCGTAACCCTCACCCTAACCCTAACCCTAACCTGTACCGTAAACCTAACCCTAAACCTAACCCTAACCTGAACCGTAAATCTAACCCTAAGCCTAACCCTAACCCTAACCCTAAACTGTACCGTAACCCTAACCCTTCCCTAACCCTAACTTGTACTGTAACCCTAACCCTACACCTAACCCTAACACTAACCTGTACCGTAACCCTAACCCTAACCCTAACCTGTACCGTAACTCTAACCCTACCCTAACCCTAATCTGTACTGTAACCCTAACACTCACGCTAACCCTAACCCTAACCTGTACCATAACCCTAACCCTAAACCTAACCCTAACCTGTACCGTAACCCTAACCCTAAACCTAACCCTAAACTGACCGTAACCCTTACACTAAACCTAACCCTAACCAGTACCATAACCCTAACCCTTACCATAAACCTTACCCTAACACTAACCTGTACCGTAACCCTAACCCTAAACCTAACCCTAACCCTAATCTGTACCGTAGACCTCACACTAACCCTAACCCTAACCCTAACCCTAAACCTAACCTATACGGTTAACCTAACCCTAACCCTAACCCTAAAGTGTACAGTAACCATAACCCTAACCCTAACCTATACAGTACCCCTAACCCTAAACCTAACCTTAAACCTACCCTGTATGGTAACCCTAACCCTAACACTAACCCTAACCTGTACCCTATCCCTAACCCGAACCCGAACCCTAACCTGTACCGTAACCGTAACCCTAACATTAACCCTAACCCTAACCCTTACCCTTAACTGTACCGTAACCCTAACCCTAACACTCACCCTAAACTGTACGGTAACCCTAACCTTATACCTAACCCTAATCGTAACCCTACCCCAAACATGTACCATAACCCTAACCTTAACTCTAACCCTAACGCTAATCCTACCCTAAACTGTACCGTAACCCTAACCATAACCCTAACCTGTATCGTAACCCTAAACCTAACCCTATCACTAACCTGTACCGTAACCGTAACCGTGAAACCAACCCTAACCCTACCCTTAACCTGTACCATACCCTAACCCTAACCCTAACTTTAACCGGTACCGTAATCCTAACCCTAACCCTAACCCTAACCCTAACACTAACCTGTACCATAACCCTAACCCTAACACTAACCCTAACCCTAAACTTAACAATAACCTGTACCGTAACCCTAACCCTAAACCTAACACTAACCCTAACCTGTACGTACCCTGAACCCTAAACCTAACCCTAACCCTAACCAGTACCGTAACCCTAACACAAACCGGACCCCTAACCCTAACCCTAAACGGAACCCTAACCCTAAAGCTAACCGTAACCCTAACCCTAACTTGTACCGTAACCCTAACACTATCCGTAACCCTAACCCTAACCTGTACCGTAACCCTAACCCAAACCTGTACAGTAATCCTAACCCTAACCCTACTCCTAAAACTAAACCTAACCGTACCCCTTACCTGCACCGTAACCCTAACCCTAACCCGAAATCTAAACCTAAACCTAACCTGTACCATGCCCCTAACTGTAACCCTAATCCTACCCCTAAACCTAACCTGTACCGTAACACTAATGCTAAGCCTAACCCTAAACCTAACCCTAAACTGTACCGTAACCCTAACCCTAACCCTAACCTGTACTGTAACACTAATCATAAAACTAACCATAACACTAACCTGTACCATAACCGTAACCCTCACGCTAACCCTAACCCTAACCTGTACCGTTACCCTAACACTAATCCTAACCCTAACTGCAATCCTACCCAGTACCATAACCCTAACCCTTACCATAATGCTTACCCTAACACCAACCTGTACCGTAACCCTAACCCTAAAACTAACCCTAACCCTAATCTGTACCTTAACCCTCACCCTAAACCTAAGCCTAACCTATGCGGTTACCCTAACCCTACCCTAACCCTAACCTGTCAGGTAACCCTAACACTAACACTAACCCTAACCTACACAGTACTCCTAACCCGAAACCTAACCCTAACCTACCCTGTATGATAACCCTAACACTAACCCTAACCTGTACCCTAACCCTAACCCGATCCCTAACCTGTACCGTAACCCTAACCCTAAACCTAATCCTAACCCTAACCCTAACCCTAACCCTAACACTAACCCTAACCCTAACACTAACCCTAACCCTAACCTGAACCGTAACCCTAACCCTAACCCTCACCATAACCTGTACGGTAACCCTAACCCTAACCTTAACCCTAATCATAACCCTAACCCAAACCTGTACCGTATCCCTAACCCTACCCTAACCCTAACCTTAAGCCTAATCCTAACCCTAACAGTAACACTTACCTGTACCGTAACACTAACACTAAACCTAACCCTAACACTAAACTGTACCGTAACCCTAATCCTAACCCTAACCTGTATCGTAACCCTAACCCTAACGCTAACCCTATCGCTATCCTGTACTGTAACCCTAATCCTAACCCTAATCCTAACCTCTACCGTAACCCTAAACCTTATGGTAACCCTTTCCCTAACCCTAACCTGTACCGTAACCCTAACCCTAAACGTATCCTAACCATAACCTGTACCATAACCATAACCCTAAACCTAACCCAAACACTAACCATAACCTGTACCATAAACCTAACCCTAAACCTAATCCTAACCCTAACCTGAACCGTAACCCTAACCCTAACAGTAACCCTCACCCTAACCCTAACACTAACCTGTACCATAACCCTAACCCTAACACTAACCTGTATTGTAACCCTAACCCTAAACCCAACACTAACCTGTACTGTAACCGTAACCGAAACAACCCTAACCCTACCAATAACTTGTACCATACTGTAACCCTAACCCTAACCCTAACCGGTACCATAACCCTAACCCTAAATCTAACCCGAACCCTAAGCTGTACCGTAAACCTATCCCTAACCCTAACACTAATACTAAACTGTACCCTAACCCAAACCCTAAAACTAACCCTAACCCTAACCTGTACCGTAACCATAACTCTAACCCTAACCCTAACCCTAACTCTAAACTCTACCATAACGCTAAACCTAACCCTCAACCTAACCTGTACCGTAACCTAACCCTATCCCTAACCCTAAACATAACTCTAATCCAAACCTCTACCGTAACCTTTACCCTATCCCTAACGCTAAAACGAACCGGTAACGTAACTCTAATCCTAAACCTAACCCTAACTCAAACCCTAACCCTAACACTAACCTGTACCGTAACCCTAACCCTAACCCTAAACCTAACCTGTACTGTAATGCTAACCCTAAACCTAACCCTAACACTAATTGTACTGTAAACGTAAACCTCACTCTAACCCTAACACTAACCTGTACCGTAACCCTACCCTAACCCTCACCCTTACCTGTACCTTAACACTAAGCCGATCCCTAACCCTAAACATTATCCTAACCCAAAACACTACCATAACCCTAACACTAACCCTAACCCTAAACTTAACCCTTACCTGTGGCGTAACCCTAAACCTAACCCTAAACCTAACCTGTGATGTAACCCTAATCCTTACCCTAACCCTAACACGAATTGTACTCTAACCGTAAACCTCAACCTAACCCTAACGCTAACCTGTACGGTAACCCTAAACTGTACCGTAACACTAACCCTAACCCTAAACCTAAACTGTATCGTAACGCTAACCCTAAACCTAGCCTAACACTAATTGTAATGTAACCGTAAACCTCACCCTAACCCTAACTCTAACTTTTACTGTAACCCTAACCCTAACACTAACCCTAAGCCTAAGCCTAAGACTAACCTGTACCGTAACCCTAACCCTAAAACTAACCCTAACCCTAACCTGTACCAGAACCTAACCCTAAACCAAAACCTAACCCTAACCTGTACCATAACCCTAACCCTAACACTAACCGTAAACCGAACCCTAACCTGTACCGTAACACTAACCCTAACCCTAACCCTAACCCTAACCTGTAACGTAACCCTAACCCTAAACCGCACCCTAACGTGTACCGTAACCCTAACCCTAACCGTAACCCTAACCCAAAACTGTACAGTAATCCTAAACCTAACCCTAACCCTAACACTAAACCTAACCGTAAACCTTACCTGCACCGTACCCCTAACCCTAACCCGAAACCTAAAACTAAACCTAACCTATACCGTACCCTAAACGTAACCCTAATCCTAACCCTAAACCTAATGTGTACCATAACCCTAAACCTAAGCCTAAACCTAAAGCTAACCCTAAACTGTACCGTAAACCTAAATTTAACCCTAACCTGTACTGTAACACTAACACTAAACCTAACCATAAAACTAACCTGTACCAAAACCGTAACCTTCACCCTAACCCTAACCCTAACCCTGACCTGTACCGTAACCCTAAAACTAAACCTAACCCTAACCTGTTCCGTCACCCTAACCCAAACCCTAAACCTAACCCTAAAGTGACCGTAACCCTAACCCTACTCCTAACGCTAACCGTAGCCATTACCAGTACCATAAAACTAACCCTGACCAAAACCCTTACACTAACACTAACCTGTACCGTAACCCTAACCCTAAGCCTAACCCTAACCCTAACCCTAAACTGTACCATAACCCTATCCCTAACCCTAACCTGTTATGTAACCCTAACCCTAAACCTAACCCTAACCCTAACCCGTACCGTACCCTAACCCTAACAGTAAACCTAAACCTAACCCTAACACTAACCACTACCGTAACCCTAACCCTAAAACTTACCTTAACACTAACCTGTACCTTAACCCTAACCCTAACACTAACCCTAACCCTAACCCTAGCACAAACCTGTACCGTAACCTTAACCCTAAACCTAACCCTAACCCTAAACTGTACCCTAACCCTAAACCTAACCCTAACCCTAACCTGTACCGTAACCCTAACACTAACCCTAACCCTAACCCTAGACTGTCACGCAATCCTGTCCCTAAACCTCACCCTAACCTGTACCGTAATCCTAACCCTAAACGTAACCCTAACCCAAACCTGTACCGTAATCCGAACCCTAACCCTAACCCTAACACTAAACCTAACAGTAACCCTTACCTGCACCGTAAACCTAACCCTGACCTGAACCCTAACCCTAAACCTAACCTGACCCAAAATCCTAACCCTAACCCTAACGCTAACTCTAACGTGTACCGTAACTATAACCCTAACCCTAAACCTAACTCTAACCCTAACCCTAACCTTTCCAGTAACCCTGATACTAACCCTAAACCTAACCCTAAACTGTACCGTAACCCTAACCCTAAACCTAACACTAACCCTAACCTGTACCGTACCCCTAACCCTAAACCTAACCCTAACCCTAACCTGTACCGTAACCCAACACTAACACTAACCGTACCTCGAACCCTAACCCTAAACTGTACCCTAACCATAAACTTAACCGTAAACCTAATCCTAACCTTAACCGTAACCCTAACCCTAACCCTAACCTAACCCTAAACCTCACCCTAACCTGTACCGTAACCCTAATCCTAACCGTAAACCTAACCCAAACCTCTACAGTAATCCTAACACTAACCGTAACCCTAATACTAAACCTAACCGTAACACTTACCTGCACCGTAACCCTAACCCTAACAGGAAACCTTAACCTAAACCTAACCTGTAACGTAAACCTAACCGTAACCCTAATCCTAACGCTAAAGCTAACCTGTATCATAACCCTAACCCTAAGCCTAAACCTAACCCTAACCCTAAACTGTACCATAACCCTAAACCTAACCCTAACCCGAACCTGTACTGTAACACTAACCCTAACCCTAACCATAACACTAACCTGTACCGTAACCGTAACCCTCACCCTCACCCTAACCCTAACCCTAACCTGTACCGTAAACCTAATCCTCAACCTAACCCTAACCTGTTCCGTCACCCTACACCTAACCCTAACCCTAACCCTGAACTGACCGTAAACCTAACCCTAATCCTAAACCTAACCGTAAACCTAACCAGTACCATAACCCTAACCCTTACCATAACCCTTACCCTAACACTAACCTGTACAATAAACCTAACCCTAAAAAAAAATAAATAAAAAATAAAAATAAACCTAACCCTAAACCAAACCATAACCCTAATCTGTACCGTAACCCTCACCCTAACCCTAACCCTACCCTGTACGGTAACCCTAACCCTAACACTTACCCTAACCCTAACCCTAAACCTAACCCTAACCCGATCCATAACCTGTACCGTAACCCTAACCGTAACCCTAACACTAACACTAACCCTAACACTAAACCTAAACCTAACCCTCACCCTAACCTGTACGGTAACCCTAACCCTATCCCTTACCCTAATCGTAACCCTAACCCAAACCTGTACCGTAACCGTAACCCTAACCATTACCCTAACCCTAACCCTAAGCCTAAACCTAACCCTAACAGTAACACTTACCTGTACCGTAACACTAACCCTAACCTGTACCCTAACCCTAACCCTAAGCCTAACCTGTATCGTAACCATAACCCTAACCCTAACACTAACTTGTACCGTAAATATAACCGTAACACTAACCTTAACCCTAACCTGTTCCGTAGCCTAACCCTAACTCTAACACTAACCGGTACCGTAACACTAACCCTAAACCTAACCCTAACTCTAACCTGTACTGTAAACCTAACCCTAACACTAACCCTAAACTGTACCCTAACCCTAACCATAAAACTAACCCTAGCCCTAACCCTAACCTGTACCGTAACCCTAACCCAAACTCAAACCCTAACCTGTACCGTAACCCTAACCCTAACCCTCACCCTAACCATAATCCTAACGCAAACCTCTACCGTAACCCTAACACTAACCCTAACCCTAAACTTAACCCTTACCTGTGCCATAACCCTAACCCTAACACTAAACCTAACCTGTGACGTAACCCTATCCTAACCCTAACCCTAACACTAATTGTACTGTTACCGTAAACCTCACCCTTACCCTAACACTAACCTGTACCGTAACCATAACCCTAACCCTAACCCTAACCTGTACCATAACCCTAATATTAACCCTAACCCTAACCCTATACCTAAACGTAACCTGTACCCTACCCTAAAACTAACCCTAACCTGTACTGTAACACTAACCGTAACCCTAATCTTAACACTAACCATAACCTGTGCCATAATCCTAACCCTAAACCTAACCCTAACCTGTACCGTAAACCTAACCCTAACAGTAACCCTCAACTTAACCCTAACACTAACCAGTACCGTAACCCTAAACCTAACCCTAACCCTAACCTGTACCGTAACGCTAACCCTAACCCGAACCTGTATCGTAAACCTAACTATAACCCTAACACTAACCTGTACCGTAACCGTAACCCCACCTTAACCCTACCCCTAAACTGTACCCTACCCAAACCCTAACCCTAACCCTAACCGGTACCGTAACCCTAAACCTAAACCTAACCCTAAACCTAACTATACCGTAAACCTATCCCTTACCCTAACCCTACCCTAACCTGTATCATAAAAATAACCTAACGCTAAACTAACCCTAACCCTAAACTGTCCCCTAACCCTAACCATAAACCTAACCAGAACCCTAACCTGTACCATACCCCAACTCTAACCCTAACCCTAACCCTAATCCTAACCTGTACCATAAACCTAACCCTAACTCACCCTAACCTGTACCGTAACCCTAACCCTATCCCTAATCCTAACCATAATCCTAACCCAAACCTCTACCGTAACCCTAACACTAACCCTAATGTTATACCTAACCCTAACCTCTACCCTAACCCTAAACCTAACCCTAAACTGTACCTTAACACTTACCCTAACCCTAACCTAAACCTAACTCTAACCTGTACCGTAATACTAACTCTAACCATAACCCTAAACCTAATCATAACGCTAAACTGTACCGTAACCCTAACCCTAAACCTATCCTGAACCGGAACCCTAACCCTAAACTTAATCCTAACCTGTACCGTAACTATAACCCTAACCCTAAACCTAACTCTAACCTTAACCTTAAGCTGTCCAGTAACCCTAATACTAACCCTAACCCTAACCCTAACCTGTACCGTAAACCTAAACCTAACGCTAACCCTAACGCTATTCTGTACTGTAACCCTAACCCTAACCCTAACCCTAATCCTAAACTCTACCGTAACCCTAACCCTACCCTAACCCTAACCTGTACTGTAACCCTAACCCTAAACCTAAGCCTAACACTAACCTGTACCATAACTGTAACCCTCACCCTAAACCTAACGCTAACCTGTACCGTAACCTTCACCCTGAACCTAACCCTAACCTGTACCGTAACCCTCACCGTAAACCTAAACCTAACCCTAAACTGTACCGTAACCCTAACTCTAACCCTAACCTGTATAGTAACCCTAACCCTAACACTAACACTAACCTGTACCATAACCATAACCGTAACGCCAACCCTAACCCTACCAATAAACTGTACAATACCCTAACCTTAACACTAACCCTAATCGATCGTAAACCTAAACCTTACCCTAACCATAACCCTAACCTGTACCGTAAACCTAACCCTAAACCTAACCCTAACCTTTACTGTAACTCTAAACCTTACCCTCAATTGACCGAAACCCTAACCCTAAACCTAACCGTAACCATAACCCTAACCAGCACCATAACCCTAACCCTTACCATAACCCTTAACCTAACACTAACCTGTACCGTAACCCTAACCCTAAACCTAATCCTAATCTGAACCGTAATCCTCACCCTAACCCTAACCTAAACGGTTACCCTAACCCTAAACCTAACCCTAACCTGTACTGTAACCCTAACCCTAACCCTAACCTATACGCACCCCTAAGCCTAACACTAACCAGTACCGTAACCCTAACCCTAACCTTACCCTACTCTAAGCTGTATCGTAACCCTAACCCTAACCATAACACTAACCTGTACCGTATCCGTAACACTAACCCTAACCATAACCTGTACCATAAACATAACCCTAACCCTAACCCTAACGCTAACCTGTATCGTAACCCAAACCCTAACCATAACACTAACCTGTACCGTAACCGTAACACTAACCCTAACCCTAACCTTAACCTGTACCGTACCCTAACCCTAACCCTTACCCTAACCCTAACCGGTACCGTAACCCTAACCCTAAACCTAAACCTAACCCTAACCTGTACCATAAACCTAAACCTAACCCCAACCCTAACCCTAACCCTAAACTGTACCCTAACCCTAACCATAAACCTAACCCTAACCCTAACCTGTACCGTAACCCTAACTCTAAACCTAACCTGTACCGTAACCTAACCCTAACCCTCACACTAACCTGTACCGTAACCCTAACCCTATCCCTAACCCTAACCGTAACCCTAACCCAAACCTCTACCGTAATCCTAACACTAACCCTAACCCTAAACTTAACTGTTACCTGTGCCGTACCCCTAAACCTAACCCTAACCCTAAACTGTACCGTAACCCTCACCCTAACCCTAAACCTAACCTGTACCGTAACGCTTACCCTAAACCTAACCCTAACACTAATTGTCCTGTAACCATAAACCTCACCCTAACCCCATCACGAACCTGTACCACAACCCTACCCTAAACCTTAACCTAACTCTAACCTGTACCATAACCCTAACCCTAACACTAACCCTAACCCTAACACTACCTGTACTGTAACCCTAACCCTGAAACTAACGCTATACCTAACCTGTACCATACCCCTAACCGTAACGCTAACCCTAACCCCAAAGTGTACCGTAACCCTAACCCTAACTGTAACGCTACCCCTAACATGTACCGTAACCCTAACCCTTACCCTAACCCTACACCTAACCCTAACGCTAACCTGTACCATAAACCTAACCCTAACCCTAACCATAACACTAACACTAACCTGTACCGTAATAGTAACTCTAACCCTAACCCTAACACTAACCAGTACCGTAATCCTAAACCTAACCCTAACCCTACACTTAAACCTAACCCTAACCCGTTCCGTAAAACTAACCATAACACTAAACCTAAACCTAACCCTAACCTGTACCATAACCCTAACCCTAACCCTAAACCTACCCTGTACCGTAACACTAACCCTAACCCCAAACCTAACCTGTAGTGTAACCCTAACCCTAACAATAACCCTAAAACTAACTTGAACCCTAACTTGAACTGTAACCCTAACCCTAAACCTAACCTGAACATAACCTGTAACGTAATCCTAAACCTAACCCTAACCCTAACCTGTACCGTAACCCTAACCCTAACCCTAACCCTAAAACTAACACTTACCTGTACCGTAACCCTAACCCTAACCCTAATCTGTACCGTAACCCTAACCCTAACGCTAACGCTAACACTAACACTAACCTGTACCAGATCCGTAACTCTAACCCTAACCTAACCCTAAGCTGTACCGTAACCCTAAAACTAACCCTAACCCTACACCTAACCCTATCCCTAATCTGTACCATAAACATAACCCTAACACTAACCCTAAACCCAACCCTAACCTACACCGTAACCCTAACCTAACCCTAATCTGTACCGTAACCCTAACCCTAACCAAACACTAACACTAACCTGTACCGTAACCTTAACTCTAACCCAAACCCTAACCCTAACCTGTACCGTAATCCTAACCCTAAACCTAACCCTAACTCTGACCTAAACCTAACCCTAACCTGTACCATAAAACTTACCCTAACACTAACCCTAAACCTTACGAACCTGTACCATAACCCTAACCCTAACCATAACCTAACATGTACCGTAACCCTAACCCTAAACCCATCCATAACCTGTACTGTAACCCTAACCCTAACACTAAACCTAACACTAATTTTAACCCTAACTTGAACCGTAACCCTAAACCTAACACTAAACCTAACCAAAACATAACCTGTAACGTAATCCTAACCCTAACCCTAACCCTAACATGTACCATAAACGTATCCCGAAACCTACACCTAACCCTAACCTGTACTGTAACAATAACCCTAACCCCAACCCTAACCTGTACCGTAACCCTAACCCTAACCCTAACCCTAACCCTAACACTAACCTGTACCGAAACCCTACCCCTAAACCTAACCCTAACCTGTACCATACCCTAACTGTAACCCTAACCCTAAACTGACCGTAATCCTAACCCTAACCCTAAACCTAACCCTTAACTGTACCGTAACCTAACACTTACCATAACACTTAAACTAACCCTAACCTGTAACGTAACCCTAACCCTACACGTAAACCTAACCCTAAACTTTACCGTAAACCTAACATTAACCCAACACTAAACCTAACCCTAACCTGTACCATAACCCTAAACCTAACCCTAACTCTAACCCTAACGCTAACTCTAACTTGTAACGTAACCATAACTCAAAACCTAAACCTAATCCAAACCCTAACCTGTGCGTAACCCTAAACCTTAACCTACCCCTAACCTGTACTGTAAACCTAAACCTAAACCTAACCCTAACCTGTACCGTAACACTAAACCTAAACCTAACCCTAACCCTAACCTGTACCGTAACCCTCACCCTAACACTAACCCTAAACTGTACCTTAACCCTAACCCTAACCCTTAACCTAACCCTATACATAAACCTAACCTTACCGTAACCCTAACCCTAACCTATACCGTAACACTAACCCTAACCCTAACACTAATCATAACTCTAAACTGTACCGTAACACTAACACTAACCATAACTCTAACCCTAACCATAACCCTAAATTGTACCGTAACCATAAACCTAACCCTAACCTGTACCGTAACCCTAAACCTACATCTAAACGTAACGCTAACCTGTACCATAAACCTAACCCTAACACTAACCCTAAACCTAACTCTAAACTATACCAAAAACCTAACCCTAACCCTAACCTGTACCGTAACCCTAATCCTAACCCTAACTCTAACACTAACACTAATCTGTACCGGAACAGTAACTCTAACCCTAACCCTAACCGTAACTTGTACCGTAACCCTAAAACTAACCCTAACCCTACACCTAACCCTATATCTAACCTGTACTATAAACCTAACCCTAACACTAACCCTAAAACTAATCCTAACCTGCACCGTAACCCTAAACCTAACCCTAACCCTAATCTCTACCGTAACCCTAACCCTAACCCAAACACTAACACTAACCTGTACCTTAACCTTAACTCTAACCCTAACACTAACTTGTACCGTAATCCTAAGCCTAACCCTAACCCTAACTCTGACCTAAACCTAACCCTAACCTGTACCATAAAACTTACCCTAACACTAACCCTAAGCCTTACAAACCTGTACCATAACCCTAACCCTAACAATAACCTAACATGTACCGTAACCCTAACCCTAAACCCATCCATAACCTGTACCGTAACCCTAACCCTAACACTAAACCTAACACTAATTTTAACCCTAACTTGAACCGTAACCCTAAACCTAACACTAAACCTAACCAAAACATAACCTGTAATGTAATCCTAACCCTAACCCTAACCCTAACATGTACCATAAACGTATCCCGAAACCTACACCTAACCCTAAACTGTACCGTAACAATAACCCTAACCCCAAACCTAACCTGTACCGTAACCCTAACCCTAACCCTAACCCTAACCCTAACACTAACCTGTACCATAACCCTACCCCTAAACCTAACCCTAACCTGTACCATACCCTAACTGTAACCCTAACCCTAAACTGACCGTAACCCTAACCCTAACCCTAAACCTAACCCTTAACTGTACCGTAACCTAACACTTACCATAACACTTAAACTAACCCTAACCTGTAACGTAACCCTAACCCTACACCTAAACCTAACCCTAACCTGTACCGTAAACCTAACATTAACCCAACCCTAAACCTAACCCTAACCTGTACCGTAACCCTAAACCTAACCCTAACTCTAACCCTAACGCTAACTCTAACTTGTAACGTAACCATAACTCAAAACCTAAACCTAATCCAAACCCTAACCTGTGCGTAACCCTAAACCTTAACCTACCCCTAACCTGTACTGTAAACCTAAACCTAAACCTAACCCTAACCTGTACCGTAACACTAAACCTAAACCTAACCCTAACCCTAACCTGTACCGTAACCCTCACCCTAACACTAACCCTAAACTGTACCTTAACCCTAACCCTAACCCTTAACCTAACCCTATACATAAACCTAACCTTACCGTAACCCTAACCCTAACCTATACCGTAACACTAACCCTAACCCTAACACTAATCATAACTCTAAACTGTACCGTAACACTAACACTAACCATAACTCTAACCCTAACCATAACCCTAAATTGTACCGTAACCATAAACCTAACCCTAACCTGTACCGTAACCCTAAACCTACATCTAAACGTAACGCTAACCTGTACCATAAACCTAACCCTAACACTAACCCTAAACCTAACTCTAAACTATACCAAAAACCTAACCCTAACCCTAACCTGTACCGTAACCCTAATCCTAACCCTAACTCTAACACTAACACTAATCTGTACCGGAACAGTAACTCTAACCCTAACCCTAACCCTAACTTGTACCGTAACCCTAAAACTAACCCTAACCCTACACCTAACCCTATATCTAACCTGTACTATAAACCTAACCCTAACACTAACCCTAAAACTAATCCTAACCTGCACCGTAACCCTAAACCTAACCCTAACCCTAATCTCTACCGTAACCCTAACCCTAACCCAAACACTAACACTAAACTGTACCGTAACCTTAACTCTAACCCTAACACTAACCTGTACCGTAATCCTAAGCCTAACCCTAACCCTAACCCTGACCTAAACCTAACCCTAACCTTTACCATAAAACTTACCGTAACACCAACCCTAAACCTTACCAAACCTGTACCATAACCCTAACCCTACCCTAACCTAACCTGTACCGTAACCCTAACCCTAACCCCAACCATAACCTGTACCGTAACCCTAACCCTAACACTAAACCGAACACTAATTTTAACCCTAACATGAACCGTAACCCTAACCCTAACACTAAACCTAACCAAAACATAAACTGTAACGTAATCCTAACGCTAACCCTAACCCTAACATGTACCATAAATGTATCCCGAAACCTACACCTAACCCTAACCTGTACCGTAACAATAACCCTAACCCCAACCCTAACCTGTACCATAACCTTAACCCTAACCCTAACCCTAACACTAACCTGTACCATAACCCTAACCATAAACCTAACCCTAAACTGTACCGTACCAAAACCGTAACCCTAACCCTAAACTGACCGTAACCCTAACCCTAACCCTAAACCTAACCCTTAACTGTACCGTAACCTAACACTTACCGTAACACTTAAACTAACCCTAACCTGTACCGTAACCCTAACCCTACACCTAACACTAACCCTAACCTGTACAATAAACCTAACATTAACTCTAAACCTAAACCTAACCCTAACCTGTACCGTTACCCTAAACCTAACCCTAACCCTAACCCTAACGCTAACTCTAACTTGTACCGTAACCCTAACTCTAAACCTATACCTAATCCTAACCCTAACCTATACCGTAACCCTAAACCTTAACCTACCCCTATCCTGTACCGTAAACCTGAACCTAAACCTATTCCTAACCTGTACCATAACACTAACCCTAAACCTAACCCTAACCCTAACCTGTAACGTAACCCTCACCCTAACACTAACCCTACCCTGTACCTTAACCCTAACCCTAACCCTAACACTAACCCTAACTCTAAACTGTACCATAACACTAACCCTAACCATAACCTTAACCCTAACCATAACACTAAATTGTACCGTAACCATAACCCTAACCCTAATGTACCGTAACCCTAATCCTAAACCTAACACTAACCTGTAACGTAACTATAACCCTAACCCTAAACCTAACTCTAGCCCTAACCCTAACCTGTACAGTAACCCTATGCTACCGCAACCCAAACCCTGACCTGTACCTTAAACCTAATCCTAAAGGTAACCTTAATGCTACCCTGTCCTGTAACCCTAACCCTAACCCTAACCCGAACCCTAACCCTAACCGTAACCTGTACCGTAACCCTAACCCTAAACCTAACACTAACCTGTACCGTAACACTAACCCTAAACCTAACCCTAACCCTAACCTGTACCGTACCCTAACCCTAAACATAAGCCTAATCTGTACCATAGCTATAACCCTAACCCTAAACCTAACTCTATCCACAACCCTAACCTGTACAGTAATCTTAATACTAAACCTAACCCTAATCCTGACCTGTACCGTAAACCTAAACCTAACGCTGACCTTACGCTATCCTGTACTGTAAACCTAACCCTAACAGTAACCCTAAACCTAACCCTAACACTAACCAGTACCGTAACCCTAAACCTAAACCTTACCCTAACTCTAAACTGTACCATAAACATAACCCTAACACTAACCATAACCCTAACCCTAACACTAACCCGTATTGTAACCCTAACCCTAAACCTAACGCTAACCCTAACCTATACCATACCCCAACCCTAACCCTAACCCTAACCCTAACCCTAACCCTAACCCTAACCTGTACAGTAACCCTAACCCTAACACTAACCGTAACCCTAACCCTAAACTGTACCCTAACCCTAAACCTAACCCTAACCCTAACCTGTACCATAAACCTAGCTCTAACCCTAACCCTAACCCTAACCTGTACCATAACCCTAACCCTAAACCTCACACGAATCTGTACCGTAAACCTAACCCTAACCCTAACCCTAACCTAACCCTAACCTGCACGGTAGACCTAACCCTAAACCAAACCCTAACCCTACCTGTACCGTAACCCTAAACCTAACACTAAACCTAACACTAAACCTAACCCTCAACCTAACCCTAACACTAAACTGTACCGTAATCCCCTAACCCTAAACCTAACAATAACTCTAACCTATGCCGGTACCCTAACCCTAACACTAACCCTAACCCTAACACTAACACTAACTTGCACCGTAACCCTAACACTAAACCTAACCCTAACAGTAACCTGTACCGTAACCCTAAACCTAACCCTAACCTGTACCGTAACCCTAACCCTAACCCGAACCTGTACCGTAATCCTAACCCTAACACAATCCCTAACACTAACTTTAAACCTAACTTGAACTGTAACCCTAACCCTAACCCAAAACCTAACCTAAACATAACCTGTACCGTAAGCCTTAACCTAACCCTAACCCTAACCCTAACCTGTACCGTAACCCTAATCCTAACCCTAACCCTAAACTGTACCGTAACCCTAAACCTTACCGTAACACTTACCCTTACCATAAACTTTACTGTAACCCTAACACTACACCTAAACCTAACCATAACCTGTACCGTAAACCTAACCCTAACCCTAAACCAAACCCTAACCTCTACCATAACACTAACCCTAACCCTCACCCTAACCCTAACCCTCAACTGTACCGTAACCCTAATCCTAAAGGTAACCCTAAACTGTACCATAAACCTAACCCTTACCGTAACACTTACCCCAACCATAACCTTTACCGTAACCAACCCTACACCTAACACTAACCATAACCTGTACCGTAAAACTAACCCTAACCCTAACCCTAAACCAAACCCTAACCTCTACCATAACCCGTACCCTAACACTAACCCTAACCCTAACGCTGACTCTGACTTGTACCGTAACCCTAACCTTAACCCTAAACCTAACCTAACCCTAACCTATTCCGTAACCCTCACTCTAACCTAACCCGAACCTATACCATAACCTGAACCCTATACCTAACCATAACCTGTACCGTAACCCTAAACCTACCCTAACCTAACCTGTACCGTAACCCTAAACCTAACCCTAACCCTAACCCTGACCATAACACTAACGCTAACCCTACACTGTAACCGAATCCTACCCTAAAGCAAACCCTAACCTGTACCGTAACACTAAACCTAACCCTAACCGTATCCCTAAACCTAACCCTACACTGTACCGGAACCCTAACCCTAACCCTAACCCTAACCTGTACCGTAACCCTAACCCTAAGCCTAAACCTAACCTATATGGTAACCCTAACCCTAACCCTAGCAGTAAACCAAAGGATATTCTTAAACCTAACCAGCACCGTAACCCTAACCCAAACACTAACCTGTACTGTAACCCTAACCCTAAACCTAACCCAAACCTGTACCGTAACCATAACCCTAACCCTAACCCTAACGCTAACGCTAACTCTAACCTGTACCATAACACTAACCCTTAACTTAACCCTAATCCTAACCCTAACCTGTACCGTAACCCTAATCCTAAACCTAACCTTAAATTGTACCGTAACCCAACCCTGAACCTAACCCTAACCCTAACCCTAACCGTTCTTCTAACCCTACCCTGCATCGTAACCCTAACCCTAAACATAACACTAACCTGTCCCGGAACCGTAACCCTAACAATAACCCTTACCCTAACCTGTACCGTAACACTAACCCTAACCCTAACCCTAACATGTACCGTACCCTAACCTTAACCCTAACCCTAAACCTAACCCTAAACTGTACCGTAAACATAAACCTAACCCTAACCTGTACTGTAACCCTAAACCTGACCCTAACCCTAACTTTAACCCTAACCTGTACCGTAAACCTAACCCTAACCCTAAACCTAACCCTAAATTGACCGTAACCCTAAAGCTAAATCTAAACCTAACCCTAACCCTAACCTGTACCATAACCCTAACCATTACAGTACCCTTACTCTAACCCTAACCTGTACGTAACCCTAACCCTAACACTAACACTAACCGTAATCGTAACCTCTACCGTAACCCTAAACCTAACCCAAACTCTATCCCTAACCTGTACCCAAACCCTAACCCTAAACCTAACCCTAACCCTAACCAGTACCGGAAGCCTAACCCTAAACCTAACCCTAACGCTAACCCTAAACTGTACCGTAACCCTAAACCTAACACTAACCCTAACCCTAACCCTAACCCTAACACGAACCTGTACCCTAACCCTAAGCCTAAACCTCACTCTATCTCTAACCTGTGTCGTAACGCTAACCCTAACACTAACCCTAACCCTAACACTAACACTAACTTGTACCGTAAGGCTAACGCTAAATCTAACACTAACCCTAACCTGTAACATAACCCTAACCCTAACCCTAACACTAACCCTAACCCTAACACTAACCCTAACTTGTACGGTAACCCTAAACCTAACCCTCAACCTAACACTAACCCTAAGCAGACCCGTAACCTAACCCTAAAACTAACCGTAACCTATACCCTAACCCGATCCCTAAACCTAACCCTAACCATTACAGTAACTCTTACCCTAACCCTAATGTGTACCGTAACCCTAACCCTAACACTAACCCTAATCCTAACGCTAACTCTAACTTGTACCGTAACCCTAATCCTAACCCTAACCCTAACCCTAACCCTAAACTGACCGTAACCCTAACCTAAACCAAACCCTAACCGTAACCCTAACCAGTACCATAACCCTAACACTTACCATAACCCTTACTCTAACACTAACCTGTACCGTAACCATAACCCTAAACCTAACCCTAAACCTAATCTGTACCATAACCGTCACCCTAACCCTACCCTAACACTAACCTATAACATTACCCTAACCCTAAACCTAACCTAAACTGTACAGTAAACCTAACCCTAACCCTAACCTATACAGAAACCCTAACATTAAACCTACCCCCTACGGTAACCCTACCCCTAACACTAACCCTAACCTGTACCCTAAACCTAACCAGAACCCTAACATGTACCGTAACGTGAACCCTAACCCTAAACCTAACCTGTACCGTAACGCTAACTCTAAACCTAACCCTAACACTAATTGCACTGTAACCGTAAACCTCACCCTAACCCTAACACTAACCTGTACCATAACCCTAACCCTAACGCTAACCCTAACCTGTACCATAACCCTAATCCTAACCCTAACCCTATACCTAAACCTAACCTGTACCCTTACCCTAACCCTAAACCTAACCTGTACTGTACCACTAACCCTAACCCTAACCTAATCCTAACTCTAACCTGTAACACTAACCCAAACCATAACCTAACATTAACCATAACCCTAAACTGTACCGTAACCCTAAACCTTACCCTAACCTGTACCATAACCCTAACCCTAACCCTAACCGTAACCCTCACCCTAACCCTAACCCTAAACTGTACCGTAACCCAAACCCTAAACCTAACCCTAACCTGTACCATAACCCTAACCATAATCCTAACCCAAACCCTAAACTGACCGTAACCCTAACCCTAAACATAACCCTAACCGTAAAGCTAACCACTACCATAACTCTAACCCTTACCATAACCCTTACCCTAACACTAACCTGTACCGTAACCCTAACCCTAAACCTAACCATAAACGTAATCTGCACTGTAACCCTCACACTAACCCTAACCCTAACCCTAACATATACAGTACCCCTAATCCTAAACCTAACACTAAACGTACCCTGTACGGTAACCTTAAACCTAACACTAACCCAAACCTGTACCCTAACCCTAACCATAACCCGAACCCTAACCTGTACCTTAACCCTAACCCTAAACCTAACGCAACCACTAACACTAACCGTAACCCTAACCTGTACCGTACCCTAAACTTAACCCTAACCCTAAACCTAACCCTCATCCTAAACTGACCGTAAACCTAAACCTAACCCTAACCCTAACCTGTACCGTAACCCTAACCATAAACCTAACCCTAAACCTAACCCTAACCTGTACCGTACACTAACCATAACCCTAACCTAACCCTAACTCTAACCTGTACCATAACACTAACCCTAACCATAACCTAACACTAACCATAACCCTAAACTATACCGTAACCCTAAATCTAACCAAAGCCTGTACCCTACCGTAAACCTAACCCTAACCATAACCCTCACCCTAACCCTAACCCTAACATATACCGTAAGCCAAACCCTAAACCTAACACTAACCTGTACCATCACCCTTACCATAAACCTTACCCTAAACCTAAACTGACAGTAACCCTAACCCTAAACCTAACCCTAACCATAACCCTAACAACTACCATAAGTCTAAACTTTACCGTAACCCTTACCCTAACACTAACCTGTACCGTAACCCTAACCCAAAACGTAACCATAACCCTAATCTGTACTGTAACCCTCACACTAACCCTAACACTAACCCGAACATATACGGTTACCCTAACCCTAACCCTAACCTGTACAGTAACCATAACCCTAACCCTAACCCTAACCTATAGAGTACCCCAAACCCTAAACCTAATCCTAAACCTATGCTGTTGGTAAACCAAACCCTAACACTGACCCAACCCTGTACCCTAACCCTAACCATAACCTGAACCCTAACCTGTACTGTAACCCTAACCCTAACACTAACCCTAAAACTAACCCTAAACTGTACCGTAACCCTAAACCTCACACTAACCTGTACAGTAACCCTAACACTATCCCTAACCCTAATCGTAACCCTAACCCAAACCTGTTCCATAACCCTAACCCTAACCCTAATCATAACCCTAACCATAACCCGTACCTGTACCGTAACCCTAACCCTAAACCTACCCTAACCCTAACCTGTATCGTAACACTAATCCTAACACTAACACTAACCTGTACCGTAACCGTAACCGTAACACTAACCCTAACCCTAACCCTAACCGGTACCATAAACCTAAACCTAAACCTAACCCTAACCCTAACCTGTACCATAAACTTAACACTAAACCTAACCCTAACCCTAAAATGTACCCTAACCCTAACCCTAAACGTACCCTAACCCTCACCTGTGACCGTAACCCTAACCCTAAGCCTAACCCTAACCGTAACCCTAAACTGTACCATAACCCTAACCCTAACCCTACCTGTACCGTGACGCTAACCCTAACCATAACCTGTACCGTAACCCTAACCCTAAACCTAACACTAACCTGTACCGTAACACTAACCCTAAACCTAACCCTAACCCTAACCTGTACCGTACCCTAACCCTAAACATAAGCCTAATCTGTACCATAGCTATAACCCTAACCCTAAACCTAACTCTATCCACAACCCTAACCTGTACAGTAATCTTAATACTAAACCTAACCCTAATCCTGACCTGTACCGTAAACCTAAACCTAACGCTGACCTTACGCTATCCTGTACTGTAAAACCTAACCCTAACAGTAACCCTAAACCTAACCCTAACACTAACCAGTACCGTAACCCTAAAACTAAACCTTACCCTAACTCTAAACTGTACCATAAACATAACCCTAACACTAACCATAACCCTAACCCTAACACTAACCCGTATTGTAACCCTAACCCTAAACCTAACGCTAACCCTAACCAATACCATACCCCAACCCTAACCCTAACCCTAACCCTAACCCTAACCTGTACAGTAACCCTAACCCTAACACTAACCGTAACCCTAACCCTAAACTGTACCCTAACCCTAAACCTAACCCTAACCCTAACCTGTACCATAAACCTAGCTCTAACCCTAACCCTAACCCTAACCTGTACCATAACCCTAACCCTAAACCTCACACGAATCTGTACCGTAAACCTAACCCTAACCCTAACCCTAACCTAACCCTAACCTGCACGGTAGACCTAACCCTAAACCAAACCCTAACCCTACCTGTACCGTAACCCTAAACCTAACACTAAACCTAACACTAAACCTAACCCTCAACCTAACCCTAACACTAAACTGTACCGTAATCCCCTAACCCTAAACCTAACAATAACTCTAACCTATGCCGGTACCCTAACCCTAACACTAACCCTAACCCTAACACTAACACTAACTTGCACCGTAACCCTAACACTAAACCTAACCCTAACAGTAACCTGTACCGTAACCCTAAACCTAACCCTAACCTGTATCGTAACCCTAACCCTAACCCGAACCTGTACCGTAATCCTAACCCTAACACAATCCCTAACACTAACTTTAAACCTAACTTGAACTGTAACCCTAACCCTAACCCAAAACCTAACCTAAACATAACCTGTACCGTAAGCCTTAACCTAACCCTAACCCTAACCCTAACCTGTACCGTAACCCTAATCCTAACCCTAACCCTAAACTGTACCGTAACCCTAAACCTTACCGTAACACTTACCCTTACCATAAACTTTACTGTAACCCTAACACTACACCTAAACCTAACCATAACCTGTACCGTAAACCTAACCCTAACCCTAAACCAAACCCTAACCTCTACCATAACACTAACCCTAACCCTCACCCTAACCCTAACCCTCAACTGTACCGTAACCCTAATCCTAAAGGTAACCCTAAACTGTACCATAAACCTAACCCTTACCGTAACACTTACCCCAACCATAACCTTTACCGTAACCAACCCTACACCTAACACTAACCATAACCTGTACCGTAAAACTAACCCTAACCCTAACCCTAAACCAAACCCTAACCTCTACCATAACCCGTACCCTAACACTAACCCTAACCCTAACGCTGACTCTGACTTGTACCGTAACCCTAACCTTAACCCTAAACCTAACCTAACCCTAACCTATTCCGTAACCCTCACTCTAACCTAACCCGAACCTATACCATAACCCGAACCCTATACCTAACCATAACCTGTACCGTAACCCTAAACCTACCCTAACCTAACCTGTACCGTAACCCTAAACCTAACCCTAACCCTAACCCTGACCATAACACTAACGCTAACCCTACACTGTAACCGAATCCTACCCTAAAGCAAACCCTAACCTGTACCGTAACACTAAACCTAACCCTAACCGTATCCCTAAACCTAACCCTACACTGTACCGGAACCCTAACCCTAACCCTAACCCTAACCTGTACCGTAACCCTAACCCTAAGCCTAAACCTAACCTATATGGTAACCCTAACCCTAACCCTAGCAGTAAACCAAAGGATATTCTTAAACCTAACCAGCACCGTAACCCTAACCCAAACACTAACCTGTACTGTAACCCTAACCCTAAACCTAACCCAAACCTGTACCGTAACCATAACCCTAACCCTAACTCTAACCCTAACGCTAACGCTAACTCTAACCTGTACCATAACACTAACCCTTAACTTAACCCTAATCCTAACCCTAACCTGTACCGTAACCCTAATCCTAAACCTAACCCTAACCTGTACCGTAACCCTCACCCTAAACCTAACCCTAACCCTAACCCTAACCCTAACCGTTCCTCTAACCCTACCCTGCATCGTAACCCTAACCCTAAACCTAACACTAATTTGCCCCGAACCGTAACCCTAACAATAACCCTAACCCTAACCTGTACCGTAACACTAACCCTAATCCTAACCCTAACATGTACCGTACCCTAACCTTAACCCTAACCCTAAACCTAACCCTAAACTGTACCGTAAACATAAACCTAACCCTAACCTGTACTGTAACCCTAAACCTGACCCTAACCCTAACTTTAACCCTAACCTGTACCGTAAACCTAACCCTAACCCTAAACCTAACCCTAAATTGACCGTAACCCTAAAGCTAAATCTAAACCTAACCCTAACCCTAACCTGTACCATAACCCTAACCATTACAGTACCCTTACTCTAACCCTAACCTGTACGTAACCCTAACCCTAACACTAACACTAACCGTAATCGTAACCTCTACCGTAACCCTAAACCTAACCCAAACTCTATCCCTAACCTGTACCCAAACCCTAACCCTAAACCTAACCCTAACCCTAACCAGTACCGGAAGCCTAACCCTAAACCTAACCCTAACGCTAACCCTAAACTGTACCGTAACCCTAACCCTAACACTAACCCTAATCCTAACGCTAACTCTAACTTGTACCGTAACCCTAATCCTAACCCTAACCCTAACCCTAACCCTAAACTGACCGTAACCCTAACCTAAACCAAACCCTAACCGTAACCCTAACCAGTACCATAACCCTAACACTTACCATAACCCTTACTCTAACACTAACCTGTACCGTAACCATAACCCTAAACCTAACCCTAAACCTAATCTGTACCATAACTCTCACCCTAACCCTAACCCTAACACTAACCTATAACATTACCCTAACCCTAAACCTAACCTAACCTGTACAGTAAACCTAACCCTAACCCTAACCTATACAGAAACCCTAACATTAAACCTACCCCCTATGGTAACCCTACCCCTAACACTAACCCTAACCTGTACCCTAAACCTAACCAGAACCCTAACATGTACCGTACCGTGAACCCTAACCCTAAACCTAACCTGTACCGTAACGCTAACTCTAAACCTAACCCTAACACTAATTGCACTGTAACCGTAAACCTCACCCTAACCCTAACACTAACCTGTACCATAACCCTAACCCTAACGCTAACCCTAACCTGTACCATAACCCTAATCCTAACCCTAACCCTATACCTAAACCTAACCTGTACCCTTACCCTAACCCTAAACCTAACCTGTACTGTACCACTAACCCTAACCCTAACCTAATCCTAACTCTAACCTGTAACACTAACCCAAACCATAACCTAACATTAACCATAACCCTAAACTGTACCGTAACCCTAAACCTTACCCTAACCTGTACCATAACCCTAACCCTAACCCTAACCGTAACCCTCACCCTAACCCTAACCCTAAACTGTACCGTAACCCAAACCCTAAACCTAACCCTAACCTGTACCATAACCCTAACCATAACCCTAACCCAAACCCTAAACTGACCGTAACCCTAACCCTAAACATAACCCTAACCGTAAAGCTAACCACTACCATAACTCTAACCCTTACCATAACCCTTACCCTAACACTAACCTGTACCGTAACCCTAACCCTAAACCTAACCATAAACGTAATCTGCACTGTAACCCTCACACTAACCCTAACCCTAACCCTAACATATACAGTACCCCTAATCCTAAACCTAACACTAAACGTACCCTGTACGGTAACCTTAAACCTAACACTAACCCAAACCTGTACCCTAACACTAACCATAACCCGAACCCTAACCTGTACCTTAACCCTAACCCTAAACCTAACGCAACCACTAACACTAACCGTAACCCTAACCTGTACCGTACCCTAAACTTAACCCTAACCCTAAACCTAACCCTCATCCTAAACTGACCGTAAACCTAAACCTAACCCTAACCCTAACCTGTACCGTAACCCTAACCATAAACCTAACCCTAAACCTAACCCTAACCTGTACCGTACACTAACCATAACCCTAACCTAACCCTAACTCTAACCTGTACCATAACACTAACCCTAACCATAACCTAACACTAACCATAACCCTAAACTATACCGTAACCCTAAATCTAACCAAAGCCTGTACCCTACCGTAAACCTAACCCTAACCATAAACCTCACCCTAACCCTAACCCTAACATATACCGTAAGCCAAACCCTAAACCTAACCCTAACCTGTACCATCTCCCTTACCATAAACCTTACCCTAAACCTAAACTGACAGTAACCCTAACCCTAAACCTAACCCTAACCATAACCCTAACAACTACCATAAGTCTAAACTTTACCGTAACCCTTACCCTAACACTAACCTGTACCGTAACCCTAACCCTAAACGTAACCATAACCCTAATCTGTACTGTAACCCTCACACTAACCCTAACACTAACCCGAACATATACGGTTACCCTAACCCTAACCCTAACCTGTACAGTAACCATAACCCTAACCCTAACCCTAACCTATAGAGTACCCCAAACCCTAAACCTAATCCTAAACCTATGCTGTTGGTAAACCTAACCCTAACACTGACCCAACCCTGTACCCTAACCCTAACCATAACCTGAACCCTAACCTGTACTGTAACCCTAACCCTAACACTAACACTAAACCTAACCCTAAACTGTACCGTAACCCTAAACCTCACACTAACCTGTACAGTAACCCTAACCCTATCCCTAACCCTAATCGTAACCCTAACCCAAACCTGTTCCATAACCCTAACCCTAACCCTAACCCTAATCATAACCCTAACCATAACCCTTACCTGTACCGTAACCCTAACCCTAAACCTACCCTAACCCTAACCTGTATCGTAACACTAATCCTAACACTAACACTAACCTGTACCGTAACCGTAACCGTAACACTAACCCTAACCCTAACCCTAACCGGTACCGTAAACCTAAACCTAAACCTAACCCTAACCCTAACCTGTACCATAAACTTAACACTAAACCTAACCCTAACCCTAAAATGTACCCTAACACTAACCCTAAACGTAACCCTAACCCTCACCTGTGACCGTAACCCTAACCCTAAGCCTAACCCTAACCGTAACCCTAAACTGTACCATAACCCTAACCCTAACCCTACCTGTACCGTGACGCTAACCCTAACCATAACCTGTACCGTAACCCTAACCCTAAACCTAACACTAACCTGTACCGTAACACTAACCCTAAACCTAACCCTAACCCTAACCTGTACCGTACCCTAACCCTAAACATAAGCCTAATCTGTACCATAGCTATAACCCTAACCCTAAACCTAACTCTATCCACAACCCTAACCTGTACAGTAATCTTAATACTAAACCTAACCCTAATCCTGACCTGTACCGTAAACCTAAACCTAACGCTGACCTTACGCTATCCTGTACTGTAAAACCTAACCCTAACAGTAACCCTAAACCTAACCCTAACACTAACCAGTACCGTAACCCTAAAACTAAACCTTACCCTAACTCTAAACTGTACCATAAACATAACCCTAACACTAACCATAACCCTAACCCTAACACTAACCCGTATTGTAACCCTAACCCTAAACCTAACGCTAACCCTAACCAATACCATACCCCAACCCTAACCCTAACCCTAACCCTAACCCTAACCTGTACAGTAACCCTAACCCTAACACTAACCGTAACCCTAACCCTAAACTGTACCCTAACCCTAAACCTAACCCTAACCCTAACCTGTACCATAAACCTAGCTCTAACCCTAACCCTAACCCTAACCTGTACCATAACCCTAACCCTAAACCTCACACGAATCTGTACCGTAAACCTAACCCTAACCCTAACCCTAACCTAACCCTAACCTGCACGGTAGACCTAACCCTAAACCAAACCCTAACCCTACCTGTACCGTAACCCTAAACCTAACACTAAACCTAACACTAAACCTAACCCTCAACCTAACCCTAACACTAAACTGTACCGTAATCCCCTAACCCTAAACCTAACAATAACTCTAACCTATGCCGGTACCCTAACCCTAACACTAACCCTAACCCTAACACTAACACTAACTTGCACCGTAACCCTAACACTAAACCTAACCCTAACAGTAACCTGTACCGTAACCCTAAACCTAACCCTAACCTGTACCGTAACCCTAACCCTAACCCGAACCTGTACCGTAATCCTAACCCTAACACAATCCCTAACACTAACTTTAAACCTAACTTGAACTGTAACCCTAACCCTAACCCAAAACCTAACCTAAACATAACCTGTACCGTAAGCCTTAACCTAACCCTAACCCTAACCCTAACCTGTACCGTAACCCTAATCCTAACCCTAACCCTAAACTGTACCGTAACCCTAAACCTTACCGTAACACTTACCCTTACCATAAACTTTACTGTAACCCTAACACTACACCTAAACCTAACCATAACCTGTACCGTAAACCTAACCCTAACCCTAAACCAAACCCTAACCTCTACCATAACACTAACCCTAACCCTCACCCTAACCCTAACCCTCAACTGTACCGTAACCCTAATCCTAAAGGTAACCCTAAACTGTACCATAAACCTAACCCTTACCGTAACACTTACCCCAACCATAACCTTTACCGTAACCAACCCTACACCTAACACTAACCATAACCTGTACCGTAAAACTAACCCTAACCCTAACCCTAAACCAAACCCTAACCTCTACCATAACCCGTACCCTAACACTAACCCTAACCCTAACGCTGACTCTGACTTGTACCGTAACCCTAACCTTAACCCTAAACCTAACCTAACCCTAACCTATTCCGTAACCCTCACTCTAACCTAACCCGAACCTATACCATAACCCGAACCCTATACCTAACCATAACCTGTACCGTAACCCTAAACCTACCCTAACCTAACCTGTACCGTAACCCTAAACCTAACCCTAACCCTAACCCTGACCATAACACTAACGCTAACCCTACACTGTAACCGAATCCTACCCTAAAGCAAACCCTAACCTGTACCGTAACACTAAACCTAACCCTAACCGTATCCCTAAACCTAACCCTACACTGTACCGGAACCCTAACCCTAACCCTAACCCTAACCTGTACCGTAACCCTAACCCTAAGCCTAAACCTAACCTATATGGTAACCCTAACCCTAACCCTAGCAGTAAACCAAAGGATATTCTTAAACCTAACCAGCACCGTAACCCTAACCCAAACACTAACCTGTACTGTAACCCTAACCCTAAACCTAACCCAAACCTGTACCGTAACCATAACCCTAACCCTAACCCTAACCCTAACGCTAACGCTAACTCTAACCTGTACCATAACACTAACCCTTAACTTAACCCTAATCCTAACCCTAACCTGTACCGTAACCCTAATCCTAAACCTAACCCTAACCTGTACCGTAACCCTAACCCTAAACCTAACCCTAACCCTAACCCTAACCGTTCCTCTAACCCTACCCTGCATCGTAACCCTAACCCTAAACCTAACACTAACCTGCCCCGAACCGTAAACCTAACAATAACCCTAACCCTAACCTGTACCGTAACACTAACCCTAATCCTAACCCTAACATGTACCGTACCCTAACCTTAACCCTAACCCTAAACCTAACCCTAAACTGTACCGTAAACATAAACCTAACCCTAACCTGTACTGTAACCCTAAACCTGACCCTAACCCTAACTTTAACCCTAACCTGTACCGTAAACCTAACCCTAACCCTAAACCTAACCCTAAATTGACCGTAACCCTAAAGCTAAATCTAAACCTAACCCTAACCCTAACCTGTACCATAACCCTAACCATTACAGTACCCTTACTCTAACCCTAACCTGTACGTAACCCTAACCCTAACACTAACACTAACCGTAATCGTAACCTCTACCGTAACCCTAAACCTAACCCAAACTCTATCCCTAACCTGTACCCAAACCCTAACCCTAAACCTAACCCTAACCCTAACCAGTACCGGAAGCCTAACCCTAAACCTAACCCTAACGCTAACCCTAAACTGTACCGTAACCCTAACCCTAACACTAACCCTAATCCTAACGCTAACTCTAACTTGTACCGTAACCCTAATCCTAACCCTAACCCTAACCCTAACCCTAACCCTAAACTGACCGTAACCCTAACCTAAACCAAACCCTAACCGTAACCCTAACCAGTACCATAACCCTAACACTTACCATAACCCTTACTCTAACACTAACCTGTACCGTAACCATAACCCTAAACCTAACCCTAAACCTAATCTGTACCATAACTCTCACCCTAACCCTAACCCTAACACTAACCTATAACATTACCCTAACCCTAAACCTAACCTAACCTGTACAGTAAACCTAACCCTAACCCTAACCTATACAGAAACCCTAACATTAAACCTACCCCCTATGGTAACCCTACCCCTAACACTAACCCTAACCTGTACCCTAAACCTAACCAGAACCCTAACATGTACCGTACCGTGAACCCTAACCCTAAACCTAACCTGTACCGTAACGCTAACTCTAAACCTAACCCTAACACTAATTGCACTGTAACCGTAAACCTCACCCTAACCCTAACACTAACCTGTACCATAACCCTAACCCTAACGCTAACCCTAACCTGTACCATAACCCTAATCCTAACCCTAACCCTATACCTAAACCTAACCTGTACCCTTACCCTAACCCTAAACCTAACCTGTACTGTACCACTAACCCTAACCCTAACCTAATCCTAACTCTAACCTGTAACACTAACCCAAACCATAACCTAACATTAACCATAACCCTAAACTGTACCGTAACCCTAAACCTTACCCTAACCTGTACCATAACCCTAACCCTAACCCTAACCGTAACCCTCACCCTAACCCTAACCCTAAACTGTACCGTAACCCAAACCCTAAACCTAACCCTAACCTGTACCATAACCCTAACCATAATCCTAACCCAAACCCTAAACTGACCGTAACCCTAACCCTAAACATAACCCTAACCGTAAAGCTAACCACTACCATAACTCTAACCCTTACCATAACCCTTACCCTAACACTAACCTGTACCGTAACCCTAACCCTAAACCTAACCATAAACGTAATCTGCACTGTAACCCTCACACTAACCCTAACCCTAACCCTAACATATACAGTACCCCTAATCCTAAACCTAACACTAAACGTACCCTGTACGGTAACCTTAAACCTAACACTAACCCAAACCTGTACCCTAACCCTAACCATAACCCGAACCCTAACCTGTACCTTAACCCTAACCCTAAACCTAACGCAACCACTAACACTAACCGTAACCCTAACCTGTACCGTACCCTAAACTTAACCCTAACCCTAAACCTAACCCTCATCCTAAACTGACCGTAAACCTAAACCTAACCCTAACCCTAACCTGTACCGTAACCCTAACCATAAACCTAACCCTAAACCTAACCCTAACCTGTACCGTACACTAACCATAACCCTAACCTAACCCTAACTCTAACCTGTACCATAACACTAACCCTAACCATAACCTAACACTAACCATAACCCTAAACTATACCGTAACCCTAAATCTAACCAAAGCCTGTACCCTACCGTAAACCTAACCCTAACCATAACCCTCACCCTAACCCTAACCCTAACATATACCGTAAGCCAAACCCTAAACCTAACACTAACCTGTACCATCACCCTTACCATAAACCTTACCCTAAACCTAAACTGACAGTAACCCTAACCCTAAACCTAACCCTAACCATAACCCTAACAACTACCATAAGTCTAAACTTTACCGTAACCCTTACCCTAACACTAACCTGTACCGTAACCCTAACCCAAAACGTAACCATAACCCTAATCTGTACTGTAACCCTCACACTAACCCTAACACTAACCCGAACATATACGGTTACCCTAACCCTAACCCTAACCTGTACAGTAACCATAACCCTAACCCTAACCCTAACCTATAGAGTACCCCAAACCCTAAACCTAATCCTAAACCTATGCTGTTGGTAAACCAAACCCTAACACTGACCCAACCCTGTACCCTAACCCTAACCATAACCTGAACCCTAACCTGTACTGTAACCCTAACCCTAACACTAACCCTAAAACTAACCCTAAACTGTACCGTAACCCTAAACCTCACACTAACCTGTACAGTAACCCTAACACTATCCCTAACCCTAATCGTAACCCTAACCCAAACCTGTTCCATAACCCTAACCCTAACCCTAATCATAACCCTAACCATAACCCGTACCTGTACCGTAACCCTAACCCTAAACCTACCCTAACCCTAACCTGTATCGTAACACTAATCCTAACACTAACACTAACCTGTACCGTAACCGTAACCGTAACACTAACCCTAACCCTAACCCTAACCGGTACCGTAAACCTAAACCTAAACCTAACCCTAACCCTAACCTGTACCATAAACTTAACACTAAACCTAACCCTAACCCTAAAATGTACCCTAACCCTAACCCTAAACATAACCCTAACCCTCACCTGTGACCATAACCCTAACCCTAAGCCTAACCCTAACCGTAACCCTAAACTGTACCATAACCCTAACCCTAACCCTACCTGTACCGTGACGCTAACCCTAACCATAACCTGTACCGTAACACTAACCCAACCCTAAACCTAACTGGTAACGTAACCCTAATCCTAACCCTAACCCTAACCCTAACCCTAAACTGACCGTAACCCTAACACTAAACCTAACCCTAACCTTAACGCTAACCACTACCATAACTCTAACCCTTACCATAACTCTTACTCTAACACTAACCTGTACCGTAACCACAACCCTAAACCTAATCATAACCCTAATAGGTACCATAACCCTCACACTAACCCTAACCCTAAGCCTAACATATACGGTTACCCTAACCCTAACCCTAACCCTAACCTGTACAGTAACCCTAACCCTAACCCGACCTATACAGTACCCCTAACCCTAAACCTAACCCAAAACCTACCTTGTACGGTAACCCTAACCCTAACACTAACCCAAACCTGTACCCTAACCCTAACCCTAACCCGAACCCTAAACTGTACCTTAACACTAACGCAAACCCTAAACCTAACCCTAACCTGTACCGTACCCTAAACTTAACACTAACCCTAAACCAAACCCTCATCCTAAACTGACCGTAACCCTAACCCTAACCGTAACCCTAACCTGTACCGTAACCCTAACCGTTAACCGAAACCTAACACTAAACTGTACCGTAACCCTAACCATAACAGTAAACCTAACCTTAAACCTAACACTAACCTGTACCGCAACCCTAACCCTAAACCTTACCCTAACTCTAACCTGAACCGTAACCCTAACCCTAACCCTAACCCTAAACCTAACGCTAACCCTAACCTGTACCGTACCCTAACCCTAAAAATAACCTTAACCCTAACCTGTACCATAACCCTAACCCTAACACTAACCGTAACCCTAACCCTAACCCTAAACTGTACCCTAACCCTAACCCTAACCATAACGCTAACCTAAACCTGTACTGTAATCCTAACGCTAACCCTAACCCTAACACTATACCTAACCATAACCCTTACCTGCACCGTAACCGTAACCCTAACCCGATACCTAACCCTAAACTTAACCTGTAACGTAAACCTAACCCTAACCCTAAACCTAACCCTAAACCTAACCTGTACGGTAACCCTAACCCTAAGCCTAACCATAACACTAAACCTAACTGTACCGTAACCCTAACCCTAAACCTAACCCTAGCCTGTTCTGTAACCCTAACCCTAACCTAACCCTAAAACTAACCTATATCGTAACCGTAACCCTCACCCTAACCCTAACCCTCATCTGGACCATAACCCTAACCCTAAACCTAACTCTAACCTGTACTGTAACCCTAACCCTAATCCTAACCCTAAAATGACCGTAAACCTAACCCTAAACCTAACCTAAACCGTAACCCTAACCAGTACCATAACCCTAACCTTTACCATAACCCTTACCCTAACACTAACCTCTACCGTAACACTAACCCTAAACCTAACCCTAACCCTAATCTGTACCGTAACCCTCACACTAAACTTAACGCTAACCCTAACCTATACGGTTAGCCTAACCCTAACCCTAACCCAAACCCTAACCTGTAGAGTAACCGTAAGCCTAACCATAACCTATACAGAACCACTAACCCTAAAGCTAACCCAAAACCTACACTGTACGGTAACCCTAACCCTAACACTAATCCTAACCTGTACCCGAACCCTAACCCTAACATGAATTCTAACCTGTACCGTAACCCTAACCCTAATTCTAACACTAACCCTAAACGTAACCCTAAACCTAACCTGTACCGTAACCCTAAACCTAACCCTCACCCTAACCTTTACCGTACCCTAAACCTATCCCTAACCCTAACCATAACCCTAACCCAAAACTCTACCGTAACCCTAACACTAACCCTAACCCTAAACTTAACCCTTACCTGTGTCGTAACCCTAACCATAACCCTAAACCTAACCTGTAATGTAACCCTAATCCTCAACCTAACCCTAACCCTAACCCTAACCGTAACTTTTACCGTAACCCTACCACTAACCGTAAAACTAACCTGAACCGTAACGCTAACCGTAAACCTAACCCTAACACTAATTTTACTGTAACCGTAAATCTCACCCTAACCCTAACACTAACCTGTACCATAACGCTAAGTCTAACCCTAACCCTAACGTGTACCATAACCCTAATCCTAACCCTAACCCTAACCCTATACCTAAACCTAACCTGTACCCTAACCCTAACCCTAACCTGTATCGTAACCCTAACCCTAAACCTAACCCTGACCTGTACCGTTACTATAACCCTAACACTAAACCTAACTCTAACCAAACCCTAACCTGTCCAGTAACCCTAATACTAACCCTAACCCTAACCCTAACCTGTACCATAAACCAACCCTAACGCTAACCCTACCGCTATCCTGTACTGTAACCCTAACCCTAACCCTAACCTCTACCGTAACCCTAAACCTTATGGTAACCCTTTCCCTAACCCTCACTGTATCGTAACCCTAACACTAACCATATCCTAACACTAACCATAACCTGTACCATAACCCTAACCCTAACCCTAACCCTAACCCTAACCCTAACCCTAAACCTTACCCTAACTCTAAACTGTACCGTAACCCTAACCCTAACTGTAAACCTAACCCTAACCTTACCTGTACCGTAACCCTAACCCTAAAACTAAACGTAACTCTAACCCTAACCCTGAACTGTACCCTAACCCTAACCCAAACCCTAACCTCTACCGTAACACTAACCCTAACCCTAAACCTAACCCTAACCTGTAATGTAACCTTAAACCTAAACCTCACCCTAACCTGTACCACAACCCTAACCCTAACCGTAACCCTAACCCAAAACTGTACCATAATCCTAACCCTAACCCTAACACTAAACCTAACCATACCCCTTACCTGCACCGTAACCGTAACCCTAACCCGAAACCTAACCCAAAACCTAACCTGTACCGTAAACCTAACCATAACCCTAAACCTAAGCCTAAACCTAACCTGTACCGTAACCCTAACTCTAACCCGAACCGTAACCTGAAACGTAACCCTAAACCTAAACCTAACCCTAACACTAACCTGAACCGTAAACCTAAACCTAAACCTATCCCCTACCTCTACCAACCCTAACCATAACACTAACCCTAACCATAACGCTAACTCTAACTTCTATGGTAATGCTAAACCTAACTCTAACCCTAACCCTAAGCCTAACCATAATCCTAACCCTAAACCTAACCCTAACCTAACCCTAACATGTATAGTAACTCTAACCCTGACCCTAACCCTAACCTGTAGCGTAAACCTAACCCTAACCCCAAACCTAATGCAATCCTGTACTGTCACCCTAACCCTAACCCTAACCCTAACACTAACCTCTACCGTAAACCTAACCCTTACGGTAACCTCTCCTTAACCCTAACCTGTTCAGTAACCCTAACCCTAACCCTAACCCTTACCTGTACCGTAAACCTAACCCTAAAACTAACTTAACCCTAACCTGTACCGTAACCCTAACCCTAAAACTAACCCTAAACTGTACCTTAACCCTAACCCTAAACCTAACCCTAACCTGTACCGTGAACATAACCCTAACCCTAACCCTAACCCTAACCTGTACAGTAACCCTAACCCTAAACCTAACACTAACCTATACCGTAACCATAACCCTAACCCTAAACGTGGCCCTAACCTGTAATGTCACCATAAACCTAACCCTAACCCTAACCTGTACCGTGACCCTAACGCTACACAAACCCTAACCCTAAATTTAACCCTAACTGACCGTAACCCTAATCCTAACCCTAAACTGTACCGTAAGCCTAACCCTTACCGTAACCCTACCCTACCCTAACCTGTACTGCAACCCTAATCCTACACCTAACCCTAACCCTAACCTGTACCGTAAACCTAACCCTAAAGCTAAACCTAACCCTAAACTGTACCGTAACCCTAACCCTAACACTAACACTAAACTGTACCATAACCCTAACCCTAACCCTAACCCTAACCTGTACGGTAACTCTAACCCTAACCCTAACCCTAACCTGTACCGTAACCTAACCTTAACCCTAATCCTAAACCTAAACCTAACCCTTAACTGCCCGTAACGCTAATCCTAAACCTAACCCTAAACTGTACCGTAACCCTAACCCTTACCTTAACCCTTAACCTAACCCTAACCTGTACCGTAACTATAATCCTACACCTAAACCTAACCTAACCTGTACCGTAACCCTAACCATAACCCCAAACCTAAACCTAACCCTAAACTCTACCATAACCCTAAACCTAACACTAACCCTAATCCTACACTGTAAAGTAAACTAACCCTAACCGTAACCCTAACCTGTACCGGAACCCGAAACCTAACCTTAACCCTTACCCTAACCTGTACCGGAACCCTAACCCAAACACTAACCCTAACCCTAACTTTAATCCTAACTTGTACTGTAACCCTCACCCTAACCCTAAAACTAACCTAAACGTAACCTGTACAGCAATCCTAATCCTAACACTAACCCTAACCTGTTCCGTAACACTAACCCTTACCATAACCGTAAACCTAACCATAACCCTACACTGTACCGTAAGCCTAACCCTAACCCCAATCCTAACCTGTACCGTAACCCTAAACGTAACCCTAACACTAACACTAACCTCTACTGTAACCATAACCCTAAACCTAAAGCTAACCTGTACCGTAACCCTAACCCTAAACCTAAAGTGAGGGTAACACTAACCATACCATACCCTGTACCATAACCCTAAAAATAACCCTAACCCTAACCCTATACAGTACCGTAACCTTAACCCTAACCGTAACCTGTACCGTAGCCCTAACACTAACCCTAACCTGCACCGTAACCCTAACCCTAAACCTAACCATAACCTGAACCGTAACCATAACCCTAAACCTAATGCTAACCTGTACCGTTACCATAACCCTAACACGAACCCTAAACCTAACTTTAACCCTAACTTGTAACCCTAACTGTAACCCTAACCCTAACCCTAATCTAGCCTAAACTTAACCTGTACCATAATCCTAACCCTGACCCTAACGCTTACCTGCACCGTAACCCTAACCCTAACACTAACCCTAAACATAACTTTAACCCTAACTTGAACTGACCCTAACCCTAAACCTAAATCTAGCCTAAACATAACCTGCACCGTAATCCTAACCCTAACCCTAACGCTAACCTGTACCGTAACCCTAACCCTAACCCTAACACTAACCCTAAACCTAACTTTAACCCTAACTTGAACTGTAACCCTAACCCTAACCCTAAATCTAGCCTAAACATATCTTGTACCGTAATCCTAACCCTAACCCTAACGCTAACCTGCACCATATAACTAACCCTAACAATAACCCTAACCCTAAGCCTATCCTGTACCGTAACCCTTACCCTAACCCGAAACCTAACCTGTACCGTAACACTAACACTAAACCTAACCCTCACCTGTACCATACCCTAACCTTACACGAACCCTAAACCTAACGGTAACCCTTAACTGACCGTAACCCTAATCCTAACCCTAACCCTAAACTGTACCACGGCCTAAGCCTTACCGTAACCCATACCCTACCCTAACATGTAACGCAACCCTAATCCTACACATAACACTAACCCTAACCTGTAACTTAAACCTAAACCTAAAGCTAACCCTAACCCTAAACTGTACCGTAACCCTAACCCTAACCCTAACCTGTACCGTAACCCTAACCCTAAACCTAACACTAACCTATACCGTAACCATAACCCTAACCCTAAACCTGGCCCTAACCTGTACCGTAACCCTAAACCTAAACAAAACACTAACACTAACCTGTACCGTAAACCTAAACCTAAACATAACCCCAACCTCTACCATAACCCTAACACTAATACTAACCCTAACCCTAATGCTAACTCTAACTTCTACTGTAACCCTAACCCTAACCCTAAGCCTAACCTGTAATGGAACCATAACCCTAACCCTAACCCTAACCTCTACCGTAAACCTAACCCTTACAGAAACCTCTTCCTAACCATAACAGTTCAAAACCCTAACACTAACCCTAACCCTTACATGTACCTTAACCCTAACCCTAAACCTACCCTAACCCTAACCTATACCGTAACCCTAACCCCAAACCTAACCGTAACCTGAACCTTAACCCTAACCCTAAACCTAACCCTAATCTGTACCGTGACCATAACCCTAACCCTAACCCTAACCTGTACCGTAACCCTAACCCTATCACTAAACCTAACCCTAACTTTAACCCTAACTTGAACCGCAACCCTAACCCTAACCCTAAACCTAACCTAAACATAACCTGTACCGTAACCGTAACCCTAACCCTAAACCTAACCTAAACAAAACCTGTACCATAATCCTAACCCTAACCCTAACGCTATCCTGTACCGTAACCCTAACCCTAACCGTAACCCTAACCTGTACCGTAAACCTAACCCTAACCCCAACCCTAACCTGTACCGTAACCCTAACCCTAACCCTAATCCTAACACTAAACTGTAACATAACCCTAAACCTAACCCTAACCTTAACCTGTATGGTAACTCTAACCCTAACCCTAACCCTACCCCTAACCTTTACCGTACCCTAACATTAACCCTAACCCTAAACCTAAACCTAACCCTAAAGTGCCTGTAACCCTAACCCTAACCCTAACCTTTACCGTACCCTAACATTAACCCTAACCCTAAACCTAAACCTAATCCTAAACTGCCTGTAACGCTAACCCTAACCCTAACCCTAACCTTTACCGTACCCTAACATTAACCCTAACCCTAAACCTAAACCTAAACTGCCTGTAACCCTAATCCTAACCGTAACCCTAAAATGTACCACAACCCTAACCCTTACCTTAACCCTTAACCTAACTCTAAACTGTACCGTAACCCGAAACCTACACCTAACCCTAACCTACCCTGTACCATAAACCTAACCCTAACACAACCCTAAACCTAACCCTAACCTCTTCCATAACCCTAAAACTAAAACTAACCCTAACGCTAACTCTAACTTGTACGTAAACCTAACCCTAACCCTAAACCTAACCATAACCTTAACCTGTACCATAACCCTAACTCTTAACCTAAACCTAACCTGTACCGTAACCCAACCCTAAACCTAACACTATCCTGTACCGTAACCATAACACTTACCATAACCCTAAACCTAACCTGTACCGTAACCCTAACCCTAAGCCTAACACTAACCTGTACCGTAACCCTAAACCTAACCAAAACCCTAACCTGTACCGGAACCCTAAACCTAACCCTAAACCTAACCTGTACCGTAACCCTAACCATAACACTAACACTAACCAGTACCGTAATCCTAACCCTAACCCTAACGCTAACCTGTACCATATACCTAAACCTAACACTAACCCTAACCCTAACTAACCTGTACCGTAAACCTTACCCTAACCCGAACCCTAACCTGTCGTAACCCTAACCCTAAACCTAACCCTCACCTGTACCGTACCCTAAACTTAACAAGAACCCTAAACTTAACGGTAAACCTTAACTGACCGTAATCCTAATCCTAATCCTAACCATAAACTGTACCGTAAGCCTAACCCTTACCGTAACCCTTACCCTACCCTAACCGGTACCGCAACCCTAATCCCACACATAACTCTAACCCTAACCTGTACCGTAAACCTAACCATAAGCTAACCCTAACCCTAAACTGTACCGTAACCCTAAACCTAACCCTAACCTGTACCGTAACCCTAAACCTAAACCTAACAATAACCTATACCGTAACCATAACCCTAACCCTAAACCTGGCCTTAACCTGTACCGTAACCCTAAACCTAACCCTAACCCTAACCTGTACCGTAACCCTAACCCTAACACTAACCCTAACCCTAAATTTAACCCTACCTTGTACCGTAACCTAACCCTAAACCTAAACTAAACATAACCTGTACCGTAATCCTAACCCTAACCCTAACCTAACCTGTACCATAAAACTAACCCTAACCCTAACCGTAACCCTAAACCTAACACTACACTGTACCCTAACGCTAACTGTAACCCGAACCGTAACCTGTACCGTAACCCTAAACCTAAACCTAACATTAACACTAACCTGTACCGTAAACCTAAACATATACCTAACCCCTACCTCTTCCATAACCGTAACCGTAACACTAACCCTAACCCTAACAGTAACTCTTACTTCTACGGTAACCCGAAACCTAACCCTAACCCTAACCCTAAGCCTAACGTGTAACGTAACCATAACCCTAACCCTAAACCTAACCCTAACCTAACCCTAAAATGTACAGTAACACTAACCCTGACCCTAGCACTTACCTGTAACGTAAACCTAACCCTAACCCCAAACGTAATGCTATCCTGTACTGTCACCCTAACCCTACCTCTACCGAAACCTAACCCTTACGGTAACCTCTCCCTAACCCTAACCTGTTCAGTAATCCTAACATTAACCCTAACCCTTAACTGTACTGTAACACTAACCCTAAACCTACCCTAACACTAACCTGTACCGTAACACTAACCATAAACCTAACCCTAACCTATACCTTAACCCTAACCTTAAACCTAACCCTAACCCTTACCTATACCGTAACCCTAAACCCAACCCTAACCCTAACCTGTACCGTAACCCTAACCCTAACACTAACCCTAACCCTAACTTTAACCCTAAATTGTACCATAACCCTAACCGTATCCCTAAACCAAACCTAAACCCTAACCAGTACCGTAGCCATAACCCTAAACCTAACCCTAACCCTTACCTGTACCGTAACCCTAAACCAACCCTAACCCTAACCTGTACCGTAACCCTAACCCTAACACTAACCCTAAACCTAACTTTAACCCTAAATTGTACCGTAACCCTAACCGTATCCCTAAACCAAACCTAAACATAACCCGTACCGTAATCATAACCCTAAACCTAAACCTAACCTTTACCATAACCATAACCCTAACCCTAACCCTAACTGTAACCCTAACCCTAACCCTACACTGTACCGTAACCCTAACCCTAACCCGAACCCTAACCTGTACCGTAACCCTAACCCTAACCCTAACTTTAACCCTAAATTGTACCGTAACCCTTACCGTATTCCTAAACCTATCCTAAAAATAACCCGTACCATAAACTTAACCATAAACCTAACCCTAACCTCTACCATAACCCTAACCCTAACACTAACCCTAACCCTAAGCCTAACCTGTACTGTAACCATAACCCTAACCCTAACCAGAAACTAACCCTAACATGTATAATAACCCTAACCCTGACCCTAACCTTAACCTGTACTGTAAATCTAAACCTAACCCCAAACGTAGTGCTATCCTGTACTGTCACCCTAACCCTAACCCTAACCCTAACCCTTACGATAACCACTCCCTAACACTAACCTGTTAGTAACCCTAACCCTAACCCTAAACCTAACCTGCACCGTAAACCTAACCCTAAACCAAACCCTAACCAAAACCTGTACCGTAACCCTAAACCTAACACTAAACCTAACACTAAACCTAACCCTCAACCTAACCCTAACACTAAACTGTACCGTAATCCCCTAACCCTAAACCTAACAATAACTCTAACCTATACCGGTACCCTAACCCTAACACTAACCCTAACCCTAACACTAACACTAACTTGCGCCGTAACCCTAACACTAAACCTAACCCTAACAGTAACCTGTACCGTAACCCTAAACCTAACCCTAACCTGTACCGTAACCCTAACCCTAACCTGAACCTGTACCGTAATCCTACCCCTAACACAATCCCTAACACTAACTTTAAACCTAACTTGAACTGTAAACCTAACCCTAACCCAAAACCTAACCTAAACATAACCTGTACCGTAAGCCTAAACCTAACCCTAACCCTAAACCTAACCTAAACATAACCTGTACCGTAATCCTACCCTATCCCCAACCTTAACCTGTACCATAACGCTAACCCTAATACTCACCCTAACCCTAACCCTAACCCTACCCTGTACCGTAACCCTAACCCTAACCCTAACCCTAACAGTAACCTGTACCGTAACCCTAAACGTAACCCTAACCATAACCTGTACCGTAACCCTAACACTAACCATAACCCTAACTGGTACCGTAACCTAACCTTAACCCTAACCCTAAACCTAACCTAACATAACCTGTACCATAATCCTAACCCTAACCCTAACGCTAACCTGTACCATAACACTAACCCTAAACCTAACCCTAACCCTAACCCTAACCCTAACCTGTACCGTAACCCTAATCCTAACCCTAACCCTAAACTGTACCGTAACCCTAAACCTTACCGTAACACTTACCCTTACCATAAACTTTACCGTAACCTAACACTACACCTGAACCTAACCATAACCTGTACCGTAAACCTAACCCTAACCCTAACCCTAACCAAACTCTAACTTCTACCATAACACTAACCCTAACCCTCACCCTAACCCTAACCCTCACCTGTACCGTAACCCTAATCCTAAAGCTAACCCTAAACTGTACCATAAACCTAACCCTTACCGTAACACTTACCCCAACCATAACCTTTACCGTAACCAACCCTACACCTAACACTAACCATAACCTGTACCGTAAAACTAACCCTAACCCTAATCCTAAACCAAACCCGAACCTCTACCATAACCCGTACCCTAACACTAACCCTAACCCTAATGCTGACTCTGACTTGTACCGTAACCCTAACCTTAACCCTAAACCTAAACCTAACCTTAACCTATACCGTAACCCTCACTCTTAAACTAACCCGAACCTATACCATAACCCGAACCCTATACCTAACCATAACCTGTACCGTAACCCTAAACCTAACCCTAACCGTAACCCTGACCATAACACTAAACCTAAACCTACACTGTACCCGAATCCTACCCTAAACCAAACCCTAACCTGTACCGTAACACTAAACCTAACCCTAACCGTATCCCTAAACCTAACCCTACACTGTACCGGAACCCTAACCCTAACCCTAACCCTAACCTGTACCGTAACCCTAACCCTAAGCCTAAACCTAACCTAAATGGTAACCCTAACCCTAACCCTAACCGTAAACCAAACGATATTCCTAAACCTAACCTGCACCGTAACCCTAACCCAAACACTAACCTGTACTGTAACCCTAACCCTAAACCTAACCCAAACCTGTACCGTAACCATAACCCTAACCCTAACGCTAACGCTAACACTAACTCTAACCTGTACCATAACACTAACCCTTAACTTAACCCTAATCCTAACCCTAACCTGTACCGTAACCCTAATCCTAAACCTAACCTTAAATTGTACCGTAACCCAACCCTGAACCTAACCCTAACCCTAACCCTAACCGTTCTTCTAACCCTACCCTGCATCGTAACCCTAACCCTAAACATAACACTAACCTGTCCCGGAAACGTAACCCTAACAATAACCCTTACCCTAACCTGTACCGTAACACTAACCCTAACCCTAACCCTAACATGTACCGTACCCTAACCTTAACCCTAACCCTAAACCTAACGCTAACCCTAAACTTACCATAACCCTAACCCTAACCCTAACCCTAACCGGTACCGTAACCCTAACCCTTAACCTAACCCTAACCTGTACCGTAACCCTAAAACTTACCTTAACACTAACACTAACCTGTACCATAAACCTAACCCTAAACCTAAACCTAACCTCTACCATAACCCTAACCCTAAAACTACCCTAACCCTAACTCTAACTCTAACTTGTACCGTAACACTAACCCTAACCCTAAACCTAACCCTAACCCTAAACTGTACAGTAACCCTAACCCTTAACCTAACCCTAACCTATACCGTAACCCTAACACTAAACCTAACTCTAACCTGTACCGAACCCTAACCCTAACCCTAATCCTAACCTGTTCCATAACCCTAAACCTAACCCTAACCTAACCCTAAAGTGTACCATAACCCTAAACCTAACAATAACCCTAAACCTAACCCTAACCCTAACACTAACCTGTACCGTAACTGTAACCCTAACCCTAAACCTAGCCTGTACCGTAACCCTAACCCTAACCCTAAATTGACCGTAACCCTAACCCAAAATCTAACCCTAAACCTAACCCTAACCTGTACCGTAACACTAATCCTTAACATAACCCTTACACTAACCCTAACCTGTACGTAACTCTAACCCTAAACCTAACCCTAACCCTAACCTGTACCGTAACCCTAACCCTAACACTAACCATATCCTAACCTATAACGTAACCCTAAACCTAAACCTAACTCTATCCCTAACCTGTACCCAAAACCTAAACCTAAACCTAACCCTAAACCTAACCCTACCTGTACCTTAACCCTAACCCTAACCCGTACGCTAACCCTAACCTGCACCGTAACCCCACAACTAACAAACCGAAAACCTAACTTTAACCCTAACTTGAACCGTAACCCTAAACCTAAGCTAAACCTAAACTTTACCATAATCCTAACCCTAACCCTAACCCTAACCTGTACTGTAACCCTAACCCAAACCATAACCCTAACTCTAACCTGTAACGTAACACTAAGCCTAAACATAACCCTAACCCTAACCCTAACCTGTACCATAACCCTAATTCTAAACCTAACCCTCACCTGTACTGTAACTCTAACCCTAACCATAAACCTAACCCTAACCCTAACCCTTCCCCTAAACCTAACCTGTATTGTAAGCCTAACCCTAACCCTAACCCTAACCTGTACCGTAGCCATAACCGTTAACCTAACCCTAACCTGTATCGTAACCATAAACCTAACCCGAACCCTAACCTGTACCGTAACCCTAACACTAACACTAAATCTAAACCTAACTTTAACCCTAACTTGTACCGTAACCCTCACCTTAAACCCTAAACCTAACCTAAACAAAACCTGTAGCGTAATCCTAACCCTAACCCTAAACTGTACTGTAACCCTAACACTAACCATAACTGTAACCCTAACCCTTACCCTACACTGTACCGTAACCCTAAACCTAACCCACACCATAACCTGTACTGTAACCCTAAACCTAACCCTAAAACTAAAACTAACCTGTACCAAGGAGGGGCAAGATGGAGGAAGTGTAGGATCCCCAAATCACCTGTCCCCACCAAATTACCTAGATAACCTTCAAATCATCCTGAAAATCTACGAATTCGGCCTGAGATTTAAAGAGAGACCAGCTGGAACACTACAGTGAGAAGAGTTCGCGCTTCTATCAAGGTAGGAAGACGGGGAAAAAGAAATAAAGAAACAAAAGGCCTCCAAGGGGGAGGGGCCCCGCGAGGAGACGGGCTGAGGCCTGGGCGAGTGTCCCCAGGACAGGAGAGCCCCGTCCCAGAGGAGCAGAGCTGCACCAAAATTCCAGGGCGGAAAGGGGCCCGCAGGGAGTTAGAGCAGGACCCGGGAGGGCGGAGAGGCCCTCGGGCTCCCTGGGACACTAACAGGCACCTGCGGCACGCGCAGGAGAGTGCGCCGAGCTCCCTAAGGGCTGCAGCGCACAAGGAGACCCGGAGCAGCTCTGAGGGCTCGGGCGGCGGCTCCTCGGAGGGGGCTGCGCGGCTCCGGGAGCAGCTTTGCGGCGGCGGCTCCCGCAGAAGAGGCTCCGTACAGAGGGGGCTGCGCGGCCCCGGGAACAGCTCCGAGGGGCTCGGGCGGCGGCTCCGCGGTGAGGCGGCTGCGCCACAGGGAGTGCGAATCCAACAGAGCAGGCGGGAGCACAGGGCGCCAGGACACAGCCCAGGATCTGGCCTCCCCGGGACAGGCAGAGGCCAGGAGGGCCCAGGGCAGCAAGGACGCTCCTGCCCCGAGCTGAGCGGATCAGCGGCCCCGCCCCCGAGTCTCCAGGCCCTGCAGGCAGAGAGCTCCCCTCTCTGCTCTCCGCAGTTCCTGAGGGGGGTGAAGCCAGGTTTCCGGAGCTGCTGAAGCCACAGGGGCCGTTCCTTCAGGGGCCTCACGGGGTAAACAACCCCCACTGAGCCCTGCATCAGGCAGGGAGCGGAGCAGCTCTCCCAAGTGCTAACACCTGAAAATCAGCACAACAGGCCCCTCCCCCAGAAGACTAGCCAGAAGTTCCAGGGAAAGTCAAGGGACTTAAGTATACAGAATCAGAAGATACTCCTCTGTGGGTTTTTTTCTTTTTTTTTTTCTTTTTTCTTTTTCTTTTATTTTTTTCTTTTTGATTCCTGATTGCTTCCCCACCCCCTTTTTTTCACCTCTTTCTTTTTCTTTCTCTTTTTCTTCTCTTTTTTCCTTTTTTTCATCCCTTTTTCTTTTTTCTTTTTCTTCTTTCTTTCCTTCTTTCTCTCCTCTTTTATTCTCCTTTTCCCAATACAACTTGTTTTTGGCCACTCTGCACTGAGCAAGATGACTAGAAGGAAAACCTCACCTCAAAAGAAAGAATCAGAAAAAGTCCTCTCTCCCACAGAGTTACAAAATCTGGATTACAATTCAATGTCAGAAAGCCAGTTCAGAAGCACTGTTATACAGCTACTGGTGGCTCTAGAACAAAGCATAAAGGACTCAAGAGACTTCTTGACTGCAGAATTTAGATCCAATCAGGGAGAAATTAAAAATCAATTGAATGAGATGCAATCCAAACTAGAAGTCCTAACGACGAGGGTTAACGAGGTGGAAGAACGAGTGAGTGACATAGAAGACAAGTTGATGGCAAAGAGGGAAACTGAGGAAAAAAGAGACAGACAATTAAAAGACCATGAAGACAGATTAAGGGAAATAAACGACAGCCTGAGGAAGAAAAACCTACGTTTAATTGGGGTTCCCGAGGGCGCCGAAAGGGACAGAGGGCCAGAATATGTATTTGAACAAATCCTAGCTGAAAACTTTCCTAATCTGGGAAGGGAATCAGGCATTCAGATCCAGGAAATAGAGAGATGCCCCCTAAAATCAATAAAAACCGTTCAACACCTCGACATTTAATAGTGAAGCTTGCAAATTCCAAAGATAAAGACAAGATCCTTAAAGCAGCAAGAGACAAGAAATCCCTGACTTTTATGGGAAGGAGTATCAGGGTAACAGCAGACCTCTCCACAGAGACCTGGCAGGCCAGAAAGGGCTGGCAGGATATATTCAGGGTCCTAAATGAGAAGAACATGCAACCAAGAATACTTTACCCAGCAAGGCTCTCATTCAAAATGGAAGGAGAGATAAAGAGCTTCCAAGACAGGCAGGAACTGAGAGAATATGTGACCTCCAAACCAGCTCTGCAAGAAATTTTAAGGGGGACTCTTAAAATTCCCCTTTAAGAAGAAGTTCACTGGAACAAGGACTAATAGATATCATGATGACACTAAACTCATATCTGTCAATAGTAACTCTGAACGTGAACGGGCTTAATGACCCCATCAAAAGGCGCAGGGTTTCAGACTGGATAAAAAAGCAGGACCCATCTATTTGCTGTCTACAAGAGACTCATTTTAGACAGAAGGACACCTACAACCTGAAAATAAAAGGTTGGAGAACCATTCTCCATTCAAATGGTCCTCAAAAGAAAGCAGGGGTAGCCATCCTTATATCAGATAAACTGAAATTTACCCCAAAGACTGTAGTGAGAGATGAAGAGAGACACTATCTCATACTTAAAGGATCTATCCAACAAGAGGACTTAACAATCCTGTATATATATGCCCCGAATGTGGGAGCTGCCAAATATTTAAACCAATTAATAACCAAAGTGAAGAAATACTTAGATAATAATACACTTATACTTGTCGACTTCAATCTAGCTCTTTCTACCCTCAATAGGTCTTCTAAGCACAACATCTCCAAAGAAACGAGAGCTTTAAATGAGACACTGGATCAGATGGATTTCACAGATATCTACAGAACTTTACATCCAAATGCAACTGAATACACATTCTTCTCAAGTGCACATGGAACTTTCTCCAGAATAGACCACATATTGGGACACAAATCGGGTCTGAACTGATACCAAATGATTGGGATCGTCCCCTGCATATTCTCAGACCATAATGCCTTGAAATTGGAATTGAATCGCAACAAAAAGTATGGAAAGACGTCAAACACGTGGAGGCTAAGGACCATCCTGCTAAAAGAAAGGGTCAACCAGGAAATTAAGGAAGAATTAAAAAGATTCATGGAAACTAATGACAATGAAGATACAACCGTTCAAAATCTTTGGGATGCAACAAAAGCAGTCCTAAGGGGGAAATACATCGCAATACAAGCATCCATTCAAAAACTGGAAAGAACTCAAATATAAAAGCTAACCTTACGCTTAAAGGAGCTTGAAATGAAACAGCAGATAGACCCTACGCCCAGCAGAAGAAGAGAGTTAATTAAAATTCGAGCAGAACTCAACAAAATTGAGACCAGAAGGACTGTGGAACAGATCAACAGAACCAGGAGTTGGTTCTTTGAAAGAATTAATAAGATAGATAAACCATTAGCCACCTTATTAAAAAGAAGAGAGAGAAGACTCAAATTAATCAAATCATGAATGAGAAAGGCGAGATCACTACCAACACCAAGGAAATACAAACGATTTTAAAAACATATTATAAACAGCTATACGCCAATAAATTAGGCAATCTAGAAGAAATGGACGCATTCCTGGAAAGCCACAAACTACCAAAACTGGAACAGGAAGAAATAGAAAACCTGAACAGGCCAATAACCAGGGAGGAAATTGAAGCAGTCATCAAAAACCTCCCAAGACACAAGAGCCCAGGGCCAGATGGCTTCCCAGGGGAATTCTGTCAAACGTTTAAAGAAGAAATCATACCTATTCTACTAAAGCTGTTTGGAAAGATAGAAAGAGATGGAGTACTTCCAAATTCGTTCTATGAGGCCAGCATCACCTTAATTCCAAAACCAGACAAAGACCCCACCAAAAGGAGAATTACAGACCAATATCCCTGATGAACATGGATGCAAAAATTCTCAACAAGATACTAGCCAATAGGATCCAACTGCACATTAAGAAAATTACTCACCATGACCAAGTAGGATTTATCCCCGGGACACAAGGCTGGTTCAACACTCGTAAAACAATCACTGTGATTCATCATATCAGCAAGAGAAAAACCAAGAACCATATGATCCTCTAATTAGATGCAGAGAAAGCATTTGACAAAATACAGCATCCATTCCTGATCACAACTCTTCAGAGTATAGGGATAGAGGGAACTTTCCTCGACATCTTAAAAGCCATTTACAAAAAGCCCACAGCAAATATCATTCTCAATGGGGAAGCACTGGGAGCCTTTCCCCTAAGATCAGGAACAAGACAGGGATGTCCACTCTCACCACTGCTATTCAACATAGTACTGGAAGTCCTAGCCTCAGCAATCAGACAACAAAAAGACATTAAAGGCATTCAAATTGGCAAAGAAGAAGTCAAACTCTCCCTCTTCGCCGATGACATGATACTCTACATAGAAAACCCAAAAACCTCCACCCCAAGATTGCTAGAACTCATACAGCAATTTGGTAGTGTGGCAGGATACAAAATCAATGCACAGAAATCAATGGCATTTGCATACACTAATAATGAGACTGAAGAAAGAGAAATTAAGGAGTCAATCCCATTTACAATTGCACCCAAAAGCATAAGATACCTAGGGATAAAACTAACCAAAGAGGTAAAGGATCTATACCCTAAAAACTATAGAACACTTCTGAAAGAAATTGAGGAAGACACAAAGAGATGGAAAAATATTCCATGCTCATGGATTGGCAGAATTAATATTGTGAAAATGTCCATGTTACCCAGGGCAATTTACACGTTTAATGCAATCCCTATCAAAATACCATGGACTTTCTTCAGCGAATTAGAACAAATTATTTTAAGATTTGTGTGGAATCAGAAAAGACCCCGAATAGCCAGGGGAATTTTAAAAAAGAAAACCATATCTGGGGGCATCACAATGCCAGATTTCAGGTTGTACTACAAAGCTGTGGTCATCAAGACAGTGTGGTACTGGCACAAAAACAGACACATAGATCAATGGAACAGAATAGAGAACCCAGAAATGAACCCTGAACTTTATGGTCAACTAATATTCGATAAAGGAGGAAAGACTATCCATTGGAAGAAAGACAGTCTCTTCAATAAATGGTGCTGGGAAAATTGGACATCCACATGCAGAAGAATGAAACTAGACCACTCTCTTTCACCATACACAAAGATAAACTCAAAATGGATGAAAGATCTAAATGTGAGACAAGATTCCATCAAAATCCTAGAGAAGAACACAGGCAACACCCTTTTTGAACTCGGCCACAGTAACTTCTTGCAAGATACATCCATGAAGGCAAAAGAAACAAAAGCAAAAATGAACTATTGGGACTTCATCAAGATAAGAAGCTTTTGCACAGCAAAGGATACAGTCAACAAAACTCAAAGACAACCTACAGAATGGGAGAAGATATTTGCAAATGACGTATCAGATAAAGGGCTAGTTTCCAATATCTATAAAGAACTTCTTAAACTCAACACCAAAGAAACAAACAATCCAATCATGAAATGGGCAAAATACATGAAGAGAAATCTCACAGAGGAAGACATAGACATGGCCAACATGCACATGAGAAAATGCTCTGCACCACTTGCCATCAGGGAAATACAAATCAAAACCACAATGAGATACCACCTCACACCAGTGAGAATGGGGAAAATTAACAAGGCAGGAAACAACAAATGTTGGAGAGGATGCGGAGAAAAGGGAACCCTCTTACACTGTTGGTGGGAATGTGAACTGGTGCAGCCACTCTGGAAAACTGTGTGGAGGTTCCTCAAAGAGTTAAAAATAGACCTGCCCTACGACCCAGCAATTGCACTGTTGGGGATTTACCCCAAAGATACAGATGCAATGAAATGCCGGACACCTGCACCCCGATGTTTCTAGCAGCAATGTCCACAATAACCAAACTGTGGAAGGAGCCTCGGTGTCCATCGAAAGATGAATGGATAAAGAAGATGTGGTTTATGTATACAATGGAATATTACTCAGCCATTAGAAACGACAAATACCCACCATTTGCTTCAACGTGGATGGAACTGGAGGGTATTATGCTGAGTGAAGTAAGTCAATCGGAGAAGGACAAACAGTGTATGTTCTCATTCATTTGGGGAATATAAATAATAGTGAAAGTGAATATAAGGGAAGGGAGAAGAAATGTGTGGGAAATATCAGAAAGGGAGACAGAACATAAAGACTCCCAACTCTGGGAAAAGAACTAGGGGTGGTGGAAGTGACTACAGTGACCGTAACCCTTACCCTAAATCTAAACCTAACCCAACCCTAACCTGTACCGTAACCCTAATCCAAACCTAAACTGTACCGTAATCCTAACCCTAACCCTAACGCTAACCTATACGGTAACCCTAACCCTAACCCTAATCCTAACCCTAAACTGTACCGTAACCCTAAACCTAAACCCAACCCTAATGTGTACCGTAACCATCACCCTAACCCTAAGCCTAAACTGTACCGTAAAACTAACCTAACCCTAACCCTAACCTGTACTGTAACCCTAATCCTAACACTAACCCTAAACTGTACTGTAACCATAAAACTTACCGTAGCCCTTACCCTAATCCTAACCTATAATGTAACCGTAACCCTACACCTAACCCTAAACCTAACATGTACTGTAAACCTAACCCTAACCCTAACACTAACCCTAACGTGTACCGTAACCCTAACCCTAAAACTAATCCTAACCTGTACCGTAACAATAACCCTAACCATAACCCTAACCCTAACCCTAACCCTACCTCTAACCCTAAACTGTATCGTAACCCTAACCTTAACCTAACACTAACCTATACCGTAAACCTAAACCTAAACCTAACCTTAACCTGTACCGTAACAATAACCCTAACCCTAAAACCTAACCTAAACCTAACCTGTACCATAACCCTAACCCTAACACTAACCCTAACCCTAACCCCAATCCTAAACCTAACCATAACCCTAACCCTTACCCTAACCTGTACCATAACCCTAAACCTAACCCTAACCCTAACCATATCCCTAAACCTAACCTGTACCGTAACCCTAACCCTACCCCTAACCTGTACTGTAACCCTAACCCTAAACCTAACCCTAACCTGTACCGTAACCATAACCCTAACTCTAACCTGTACTGTAACACTAACCCTAAACATAACCTTAATCCTAACCCTAACCCTAACCAATACCATAACCCTAAACCTAAACCTAAACATAAACCTAACCTCTACCATAACCCTAAACCTTACGGTAACACTTTCCCTAACCCTAACCTGTACCGTAACCCTAAACCTAACCCTAACCTGTACCGTAACCCTAACCCTAAACCTACCCTAACCCTAACCTGTACTGTAACCCTAACCCTAACCCTAGATCTAATTCTAACCCTAACGTGTACCGTAACACTAACCCTAAACCTAACACTAACTCTAACCTGTACCTTAACCCTAACACTAACCTGTACCGTAACCCTAACCCTAACCCTAACACTAACTCGTACCATAACCCTAACCCTAAACCTAACCCTAACTCTAAACTGTACCGTAACCCTAACCCTAACACTATCCCTAACCCTAACACTAACACTGACCTGTAGCGTATCCCTAACCCTAAACCTAAAGCAAACCATAACCTGTACCGTAACCCTAACCCTAAACCTGACCCTAACCCTAATCTGTACCGTACCCCTAACCCTAACCCTACCCCTAACCCTAAACCTAACCTCTACCATAACCTTAACCCTAACCCTAACCTGTACCGTAACCCTAACCCTAACCCAAACCCAAACCTGTACCGTAACCCTAACCCTAACCCAAACCCAAACCTGTACCGTAACCCTAACACTAACCTGTCGGGAGCGGTCCTGCGGCGCAAGGCAGGATTCCAAGCTGAGCCAAAACTCCTCAACCCCCAGCCAACCTGCAGTCATGCGGCGCCAAGCTGGGGGGCCCCGAACCAACCTACAGACATGTGGTGCTAGGCGAACCGGCTCGCAAGTAGGCAGAGCTGGCGGGGTTAAGAGTGGAGAAAAGTTCCCTTGATGTGCCTGACCAACCCACAGGTATTGTTATCGGCTCTCCCCTGCTCAAAGAAGTGAGATTGCCTATTGACTGTGTTTGATTGTCCAGGCAAGGTTATCGATAATCAAGCTAGAAGTAGAGTTAATCATTATCATGGCGCCAGCGAAGGGCCCCTCACTATTGTCTGTCAAGCTTGGTTAATCTGTTGATGAAGTAGCATCTGATCTTTCCCCCTATAGCATAAGGAAGTGGCTAGTAAACATAGCATCCTGTTTTTTAGAAATGTTGATTACTGTTTGCACCTGGTCTTGTAATCGTTATACATTAGCATTCTGAGCGGTCACAGGATGTCTCGGCCACTCTTAGATTGTCATGCTAATTGTCATAAATTGTTCCTACTATGAGATATGCTTCCTCCTAAAGCGCCTATAAAAGCTTGCCTGTAAGAATAAAGTTTTGTCCTTTGTGGTCATCAGCTACAATGGAACCTCCTATCCCATGCACTTTTTAGTTTCTTCTTTATTTCTCATCCCCTTGCCCTCGGTTCCTGAACCCGGACCTTCTTGCGCCGCACGCGACACTAACCCTCACCCTAACCTGTATCATAACCCTAACCCTATCCTTAACCTTAACCATAACCCTAACCCAAACCTGTACTGGAAACCTAACCCTAAAACTAACCCAACCCTTACACGAACCATAACAATTAATTGAACCGTAACCTTAAACCAAACCCTATACCTAACCCTAAACCTAACGTGTACGGTAACCCGAACCCTAACCCTAACCTGTACCGTAAACCTAACCCTAAACCTAACACTAACACTAACCTGTAACGTAACCCGAACCCTAACCCTAACCTGTACCATAATCCTAAACCTAAACCTAACCCTAACCTGTACCGTAACCCTAACCCTAACCCTAACCCTAACCTTAAACTGACCGTAAACCTAACCCTAACCCTAACCATAACCCTAACCCTAACTCTAACCCTCAGCAGTACCGTAACCCTAACCCTTACCATAACCTTTACCCCAACACTAACCTTTACCGTAACCCTAACCCTAAACCTAACCCTAACCCTAACCTGTACAGTAAACCTCACCCGAAACCTAAATCTAACCCTAACCTGTACCGTAACCCTAACCCAAACCCTAACCTGTACAGTAACCCTAACCCTAACCCTAACCCTACCCTAACCTGTACCGTAACCCTAAACCTAACTCTAACCCAAACCCTACCTTTCACCCTAACATGTACTGTAACCCTAAAGCTAAGCTAAACCTAACCTGTACCGTAATCCTAACCCTAACCCTAACCTGTACATAAACCTAACCCTAACCCTAACCATATCCCTAAAACTAACCTGTACCAAAACCCTAACCCTAACCCTAACCTGTACTGTAACCCTAACCCTAAACCTAACCCTAACCTGTACCGTAACCGTAACCCTAAACCTAACCCTAACACTAACCTGTACCGTAATCGTAACCATTCCCCCTAACCCTAACCCTACACCTTGCCCTAACCCGAACTTGCACCGTAACTTTAACTCTAAACCTAACTCTAACCTATACCGTAACCCTAACTCTAACGCTAACCCTAACCCTATCTTTACCCTAAATTGTACAGTAACCATAACGCTAAACCTAAACTAAACCTAACCTGTACCATAATCGTAACCCTAATCCTAACCCTTACCTGTACCGTAAGCCTAAACCTAACCTAACCCTAAACTGTACCATAACCCTAACACAAACCCTAACCCTAACAGTAACCGTAACACTTACCTGTACCGTAACCCTAACCGTAACCCTAACCCTAACCTGTACCATAACCGTAACCCTAAACCTAACCCTAACACTAACCTGTACCGTAATCGTAACCATTCCCCCTAACCCTAACCCTAACCTGTACCGTAACCCTAACCCTAACCCTAACCTTAACCCTAAACTGACTGCAACCCTCACCCTAGCCCTAAACCTAACCCTAAACCTAATCTGTACCGTAACCCTAACCCTAACCCTAACCCTAACCTGTACCGTAACCCTAACCCTAAACCTAACCCTAACCTGTACTGTAACCCTAACCCTAAACCTAACCCTAACACTAACCTGTACTGTAACCGTAACCATCCCACTAACCCTAACCCTAAACTGTACCGTAACCCTAAACCTAAACCTAACCCTTACCTGTACCGTAACCCAAACCTTAACCCTAACCCTAACCCTAAACTGACCATAACCCTAACCCTAAAACTAACCAGTACCATAACCCTAATCCTTACCATAACCTTTAACATAACACTAACCTATACCGTAATCCTATCCCTAAATCTAACCTAACCCTAACCTGTACCGTAATCCTAACCCTAACACTAGCCCTAAACTGTACTGTAAACCTAACCCTATCCCTAACCCTAACACTAACAATAACCTGTACCATAACCTTAACCCTAACCCTAACCATATCCCTAAACCTAACTTGTATCGTAACCCTAACCCTAACCCTAACCTGTACTGTAAACCTAAGCCTAAATCTAACCTTAACCTGTAATGTAACCATAACCCTAACCCTTACCCTAACCCTGACCCTTACCCTAACCCTAAACCTAACCCTAACTCTAACCTGTACCGTAACACTAACACTAAACATAACCCTAACCCTAACCCCATCCCTAACCAGTAACATAACCCTAATCTAAACGTATCCCTCACCTGTACCGTATCCATAAACCATAACACTAACCCTAAACCTAACCCTAACCCTAATCCAAACCTGTAGTAACCCTAACCCTTATCCTAACCATCACCTGTACCATAAACCTAACCCTGACGCTAACACTAACGCTATACTCTACTGTAACCCTAAACCAAAACCTAACCCTAACCTCCACCGTAACCCTACCTTTACGGTATCCCTTCCTCTAACCATTACCTGTACTGTAACCCTAAACCTAAACATAACCCTAACCTGTACTGTAACCCTAACCGTAAATATACCTTAACCCTAACCTGTAACTAACCCTAACCCTAACCCTAAAACTAACCAGCACCGTAAACCTAACCCTAAACCTAACCCTAACCCTAACCTGTACCTTACCCCTAACACTAACATGTACCGTAACCCTAACCCTAAACCTAACCCTAACTCTAACCTCTTCTGTAACCCTAACCCTAACACTAACCGAAACCCTAACACTAACAATAACCTGTACCGTAACCCTCACCCTAAAACTACCCTAACCCTAACCTGTACCGTACCATAAACCTAACCCTAAACCTAACCCTAACCCTAACCTGTACCTTACCCCTAACACTAACCTGTACCGTAACCCTAACCCTAAACCTAACCCTAACACTAACCTGTACCGTAATCGTAACCATTCCCCCTAACCCTAACCCTACACCTTGCCCTAACCCGAACTTGCACCGTAACTTTAACTCTAAACCTAACTCTAACCTATACCGTAACCCTAACTCTAACGCTAACCCTAACCCTATCTTTACCCTAAATTGTACAGTAACCATAACGCTAAACCTAAACTAAACCTAACCTGTACCATAATCGTAACCCTAATCCTAACCCTTACCTGTACCGTAAGCCTAAACCTAACCTAACCCTAAACTGTACCATAACCCTAACACAAACCCTAACCCTAACAGTAACCGTAACACTTACCTGTACCGTAACCCTAACCGTAACCCTAACCCTAACCTGTACCATAACCGTAACCTAAACCTAACCCTAACACTAACCTGTACCCTAATCGTAACCATTCCCCCTAACCCTAACCCTAACCTGTACCGTAACCCTAACCCTAACCCTAACCTTAACCCTAAACTGACTGCAACCCTCACCCTAGCCCTAAACCTAACCCTAAACCTAATCTGTACCGTAACCCTAACCCTAACCCTAACCCTAACCTGTACCGTAACCCTAACCCTAAACCTAACCCTAACCTGTACTGTAACCCTAACCCTAAACCTAACCCTAACACTAACCTGTACTGTAACCGTAACCATCCCACTAACCCTAACCCTAAACTGTACCGTAACCCTAAACCTAAACCTAACCCTTACCTGTACCGTAACCCAAACCTTAACCCTAACCCTAACCCTAAACTGACCATAACCCTAACCCTAAAACTAACCAGTACCATAACCCTAATCCTTACCATAACCTTTAACATAACACTAACCTATACCGTAATCCTATCCCTAAATCTAACCTAACCCTAACCTGTACCGTAATCCTAACCCTAACACTAGCCCTAAACTGTACTGTAAACCTAACCCTATCCCTAACCCTAACACTAACAATAACCTGTACCATAACCTTAACCCTAACCCTAACCATATCCCTAAACCTAACTTGTATCGTAACCCTAACCCTAACCCTAACCTGTACTGTAAACCTAAGCCTAAATCTAACCTTAACCTGTAATGTAACCATAACCCTAACCCTTACCCTAACCCTGACCCTTACCCTAACCCTAAACCTAACCCTAACTCTAACCTGTACCGTAACACTAACACTAAACATAACCCTAACCCTAACCCCATCCCTAACCAGTAACATAACCCTAATCTAAACGTATCCCTCACCTGTACCGTATCCATAAACCATAACACTAACCCTAAACCTAACCCTAACCCTAATCCAAACCTGTAGTAACCCTAACCCTTATCCTAACCATCACCTGTACCGTAAACCTAACCCTGACGCTAACACTAACGCTATACTCTACTGTAACCCTAAACCAAAACCTAACCCTAACCTCCACCGTAACCCTACCTTTACGGTATCCCTTCCTCTAACCATTACCTGTACTGTAACCCTAAACCTAAACATAACCCTAACCTGTACTGTAACCCTAACCGTAAATATACCTTAACCCTAACCTGTAACTAACCCTAACCCTAACCCTAAAACTAACCAGCACCGTAAACCTAACCCTAAACCTAACCCTAACCCTAACCTGTACCTTACCCCTAACACTAACATGTACCGTAACCCTAACCCTAAACCTAACCCTAACTCTAACCTCTTCTGTAACCCTAACCCTAACACTAACCGAAACCCTAACACTAACAATAACCTGTACCGTAACCCTCACCCTAAAACTACCCTAACCCTAACCAGTACCGTACCGTAAACCTAACCCTAAACCTAACCCTAACCCTAACCTGTACCTTACCCCTAACACTAACCTGTACCGTAACCCTAACCCTAAACCTAACCCTAACTCTAACCTGTTCCGTAACCCTAACCCTAACACTAACCGAAACCCTAACACTAACAATAACCTGTACCGTAACCCTCACCCTAAAACTACCCTAACCCTAACCTGTACCGTACCGTAAACCTAACCCTAAACCTAACCCTACCTGTACAGTAACCCTAAACCTAAACCTAACCCTAACCTTAACCTGTACCGTAAACCTAACGCTAAAATTAAAACTAAGCGTAACACTAACCCGAACCGTAACACTAACCCTAACCCTAACCCTAACTCTAACCTGTACCGTAACCCTAACACTAACCCTAACCCTAACACTAACACTAACCTGTACTGTAACCCTAACCCTAAATCTAACCCTAACCCTAATCTGTACCGTAACCCTAACCCTAACCATAACCCTAAACCTAACCTGTACTGTAACCCTAACCCAAACCCTAACTTGTACCGTAACCCTATGCCTAACATTAACCTTAACCTGTATCGTAACCCTAACCCTAACCCTCACCCTAACCTGTACCATAAATCTAACCATATCCCTAACCCTAACTGTAACGCTAACCCAAATATATACTGTAACCCGAACCTAACCCTAACCCTAACTCTAAAACTAACCGTAACACTTACCTGTACCGTAACCCTAAACCTAACCCTAAACCTAACCTGTACCATAACCCTAACCCTAACCATAACCATAAGCTGTACCATAACCCTAACCCTAACCTGTACCATAACACTAACCCTGACCATAACCCTAACACTAACTCTAACGTGTACCGTAACACTAACCCTAAACCTAACCATAACCATAACCATAACCCTAAACTGTACCGTAACCCTGACCCTAACCCTAACTTGTACCGTAACCCTAATCCTAACCCTAACCCTAACCTGTACCATAACACTAAACCCAACCCTAACCCTAACCCTAACAATAACCCTAAACTGTACCGTAACCCTTAACCTAAACCTAACCCTAACCTAACCCTAAACCTAACCCTCATCTGTAGAGTAACCCTAATCCTAACTCTCACCCTAACCTGTACCGTAACCCAAACCCTATCCCGAACCCTAACCATAACCTAACCCAAACATGTACCATAACCCTAACACTAACCTAACCCTAACCCTAAACCTAACCTGTACCGTAACCCTAACGCTAAACTTAACCCTAACCCTAACCTGTACCGTAACCCAAACCCTAACCCTAACCTGTACCAGAACCCTAACCCTAAACCTAATCCTAACCCTAACCTGTCCCGTAACCATAACCCTAACCCTCAACCTAACCTGTACCGTAACCCTAACCCTAAACTTAACCCTAACCCTAACCTGTACCGTAACCCAAACCCTAACCCTAACCTGTACCAGAACCCTAACCCTAAACCTAACCCTAACCCTAACCTGTTCCGTAACCCTAACCCTAACACTAACCATACCCTAACCTATAACGTAACCCTAAACCTAAACCTAACTCTAACCCTAACCTGTACCCAAGCCCTAAACTAAACTTAACCCTAAACCTAACCATACCTGTAACTTAACCCTAACCCTAACCCTAACGCTAACCCTAACCTGTACCGTAACACCAAAACTAACACTAACCAAAACCCTAACTTTAACCCTAACTTGTACCATAACCCTAAACCAAAGCTAAACCTAACAATTACCGTAATCCTAACCCTAACCCTAACCCACACCTGTACTGTAACGTAACCCAAACCATAACCCTAACTCTAACCTGTACCGTAACACAAATCCTAAACACAACCCTAACCATAACCCTAACACCAAACCTAAACCTAACCGTAACCCTAACCCTAACTCTAACCTATACCGTAACACTAACCTTAAACATAACCCTAACTCTAACCCTAACCCTAAACTGTACCGTAACCCTAACCCTAACCCTAACCCTAAGACTAACCTGTACAATAACCATAACCCTAACCCTAAACCTAACCCTGACCTAACCCTACATGTATAGTAACCCTAAACCTGACCCTAACCCTAACCTGTACCATAAACCTAACCCTAACCCCAGCTCTAATGCTATCCTATACAGTCAACCTAAACCTAACCTAACCCTAAAGTCTACCGTAATCCTGACCATTACGGTAACCACTCCCTAACCCTAAACTGTTCAGTAACCCAAAGCCTAACCTTAACCCTAACCTGTACCGTAACCCTAACCCTAAACCTAAACCTAAACCTAACCTGTACCGTAACTCTAAACCTAAAAAAAACCCTAACCCTAACCTGTACCGTAACCCTAACCCTAACATTAACACTAACCCTAACCCTAACCCTAACACTAAACTGTACCGTAAACCTAACCCTAAACCTAACCCTAACTCTAACCTGTACCGTAACACTAAACCTAACACTAACCCTAACTTTAACACTAACAATAACTTGCACCGTAACCTAAACCTAAACCTAACGATAACCCTAACATGTAAAATAACCCAACCCTAACCTTAACACTAACCCTAATCCTAACCTGTACTGTAACCCTAACCTAACCCTAAACATAACCCTAACCTGTCCCATAATCCTAACCCTAACCCTAACCCTAACCCTAACGCTAACAATAACTTGAACAGTAACACTAACCCTAAGCCTATGTCTAACCCGTACTGAAAACCTACCCTAACCTAACCCTAAACTGTATCTTAACCCTAACCCTAAACCTAACCCTAACCTGTACCGTAACCATAACCAAAACCCTAACCCTAACCCAAACCCTAACCTGTACCGTAACCCTAACCCTAACCCTAACCTATACCATAACCCTAACCCTAACACTAACCCTAACCCTAATTTTAACCCTACGTTGAACCATACCCTTACCCTAACCCTAAACCTAACCTAAACATAACCTGTACGGTAAGCCTAACCCTAACCCTAACCCTAACCCTAACCCTAACCCTAACCTGTACCGTAACCCTAACCCTAACCTTAAAACTAACCTAAACATAACCTGTACCGTAATCTAACCCTAACTCTAACGCTAACCTATACGGTAACCCTAACCCTAAACCTAACCCTAAACCTAAACTGCACCATAACCCTAAACCTAACCCTAAACCTAACCTGTACCGTAACCCTCACCCTAACCCTAACCCTAACAATAACCTGTACCGTAACCCTAACCATAACCCAAACCCTAAACCTACCTGTACGGTAACCCTAATCCTAACACTATCACTAAACTGTACTGTAACCCAAAACTTTACCGTAACCCTTACCCTAACCCTAACCTGTAACGTAACCGTAACACTACACCTAACCCGAACCCTAACCAGTACTGTAAACCTAACCCTAAACCTAACCATAACCTGTACCGTAACCATAACCCTAACCCTAACCCTATCAGTAACCCTAACCCTAACCCTACCTCTAACCCTAACCTGTAGCGTAACCCTAACCCTAAACGTAACCCTAACCTGCAGCGTAACCCTAACCCTAAACCTAAACCTAACCCTTACCATAACCCTTACCCTAACCCTAACCTGTACGTAACCCTAACCCTAAACCTACCCTAAACCTCACCTGTATCGTAACCCTAACCCTAACACTAACCGTATCCTAACCTATAAAGTAACCCTAAACCTAAACCTAAATCTAACCCTAACCTGTACCCAAACCCGAAACCTAAACCTAACCCTAACCCTAACCTGTACCGGAAGCCTAAACCTAACCCTAAACCTAACCCTAACCCTATCCTAACGTGTACCGTAACCCTAACCCTAAACCTAACCCTTCCTGTACCTTAACCCTAAACCTAATCCTAAAGGTAACCCTAACCTGTACCGTAACCCCTAACCCAAACCATAACCCTAACACTAACCTGTACCGTAACACTAACCCTAAACATAAGCGTAACCCTGAGCCTAACCTGTACCGTAACCCTAACCCTAAAACTAACCCTAACCTGTACCGTAACCCTAACCGTTAACCTAACCCTAACCTGTACGTAAACCTAACCCTAACCCTAACCCTAACCTGTACCGAAACTCTAACCCTAACGCTAACCCTAACCTGTACCGTAACCCTAACCCTAAAACTAACACTAAACCTAACCCTAACTTTAACCCTAACTTGTACCATAACCCTCACCCTAACCCTAAACCTCGCCTAAACATAAACTGTAGCGTAATCCTAACCCTACCTAACTTGTACTGTAACCCTAACACTAATCATAATCGTAACCATAACAATGAACCCCACCATAACCTGTACCGTAACCCTAAACCTAACCCTAAACCTAACACTAACCATTACCGTAAACGTAACCCTAACCCTAACCCTAACCAATACCGTAACCCTATATCTAACCCTAACCCTAACCCAACACTACAGTGACTGTAACCCTTACCCTAAATCTAAACCGAACCCAACCCTAACCTGTACCGTTACCCTAATCCTAACCCTAACCTGTACCGTAACCCTAAACCTAAACCTAATCCTAACCTGTACTGTAACCATAACCCTAACCCCAACACTAAAGCTGACCCTAACCCTAACCCTAACTCTAACCTGTACCTTAACACTAACCCTAAACATACCCTAACCCTAACCCTAACCCTAACCTGTACCGTAACCCTAACCCTAACCCTAAGACTAACCTGTACCATAACCATAACCCTACACCTAAACCTAACCCTAACCTAACCCTAACCTACCCCTAAAAGGTAGAGTAACCCTAAACCTGACCCTAACCCTAACCTGTACCGTAAATCTAATCCTAACCCCAACCTTAATGCTATCCTGTACAGTCACCCTAAACCTAACCCTAACCCTAACGTCTACCGTAATCCTAACCATTTGGTAACCACTCCCTAACCCTAAACTGTTCAGTAAACCTAAGCCTAACCCTAACCCTAACCTGTACCGTAACCCAAACCCTAAACCTACCTTAACCCTAACCTGTACTGTAACCTTAAACCTAACAGTAACCCTAACCCTAGCCCTGACCCTTAATATAGCCTGTACCGTAACCCTAACGCTAAACCTAACCTGTACCGTAACTCTAAACTTAAACCAAACCCTAAAACTAAACTGTACCGTAACCCTAAACCTAACACTAACCCTAAGCTTAACCCTAACCCTAACACTAAACTGTACCGTAACGCTAACCCTCAACCTAACCCTAACTCTAACCTGTACCGTAACCCTAAACCTAACACTAACCGTAACCCTAACACTAACACTTACTTGCACCGTAATCTAAACCTAAGCCTAACGCTAACCCTAGCCTGTAACGTAACCCAAAACCTAACCCTAACCCTAACCTGGACCGTAACCCTAACCCTAACACTAACCCTACCCCTAACGCTAAGAATAACTTGTAGAGTAACCCTAACCCTAACCCTATGTCTAACCTGTACCGTAACCCTACACTAAACCTAACCCTAACCTGTACCTTAACCATAACCCTAACCCTAACCATAACCCTAACCCTAACCTCTACCGTAACCCTAACCCTAACACTATCTAAATCTAACTTTAACCCTAACTTGAACCATAACCCTTACCCTAACCCTAAACCTAACCTAAACATAACCTGTACGGTAAGCCTAACCCTAACCCAAACCCTAACCTGTACCGTAACCCTAACCCTAACCCTAACCCTAAAGCTAACCTAAACATAACCTGTACCGTAATCCTAACCCTAACCCTAACGCTAACTACACCGTAACCCTAACCCTAAACTGTACCGTAACCCTAAACCTAACCCCAACCCTAACCTGTACCGTTACCCTCACCCTAACCCTAAACCTAACAATAACCTGTACCGTAAACATAACCCTAACCCTAACCCTAACCTATACCGTAACCCTAATCTTAACCCTAACACTAAACTGTACCATAACCCTAACCCTTACCGTAACCCTGACCCTAACCCTAACCTGTAACGTAACCATAACCTTACACCTAACCCAAACTCTAACATGTACCATAAACCTAACCCAAAACCTAACCTGTACTATAACCCTAAAACTAAACCTAACCCTAACCTGTACCGTAACCATAACACTAACCCTAACCCTAACCCTAACCCTAACCCTAACCCTAACACTACCTCTAACCGTAAACTCTATCGTAACACTAACCCTAAACCTAAAACTAACCTTTACCGTAACCCTAACCCTAAACCTAACCCTGAACTGTACCGTAACCATAACCCTAACCCTAACCCTAAACCTAACCCTAACCCTAAACATAACCCTACATCTAACCCTAACCTGTATGGTAACCCTAACCCTAAACCTAACACTATCCTGTACCATATCCGTAACACTAACACTAACCCTAACCCTAACCTGTACCGTGACCCTAACCCTAACCCTAACCCTAACAATAACCTGTACTGTAACCCAAACCCTTAACCTAAACCTAACCTGGACCGTAACCCTAAACCTAAACCTAACCCTAACACAACCTGTACTGTAAACCTAAACCTAACCCTAACCTCTACCATAACCCTAACCCTAACACTAACCCTAAACATAACGCGAACTATAATTTGTACTGTAACCTTAACGCTAACACTAAACCTAACCCTAACCCTAGCCGGTACCGTAACCCTAACCCTTAACCTAACACTAACCTATGCCATAACCCTAAACCTAAACCTAACACTAACCTGTACCGTAACCCTAACCCTAACCTGTACCGTAACCCTAAACCTAACCCTAACCCAAACCCTCAACTGTACTGTAACCCTAACCCTAACACTAACCCTAAACCTAACCCTAACCCTAACACTAACCTGTACCGTAACCGTAAGCCTAACCCTAACCCTAACGTGTACTGTAACCCTAACCCTAACCATAACCATAACCTGTACCGTAACCCTAACCCTTACCGTAATCCTTCCCCTAACCCTAACCTGTACGTAACCCTAAACCTAACCCTAACCCTAACCTGTACCGTAACCCTACCCCTACCCCTACCTCTAACCGTACCCTAACCTATAACGTAACCCTAAACCTAAACCTAACCCTAACCCTAACCTGTATCGGAAACCTAACTCTAACCCTAAACCTAACCCTAACCCTAACGTGTACCGTAACCCTAAACCTAAACCTAAGCCTAACTGTACCTTAACCCTAACCCTAACCCCAATGCTAACCCAAACCTGTACCGTAACCCTAACCTAAGCTAAACCTAACCTGTACCGTAATCCTAACCGTAATCCTAACCCTAACCTGAACAGTAAACCTAACCCAAACCATAAACCTAACCCTAACCCTAACACTAATCTGTACCGTAGCCCTAAACCTAACACTAACCCAAACCCTAACTTTAACCCTAACTTGTACCATAACCCTAAACCTAAGCTAGACCTAACCTGTACCATAATCCTAACCCTGACCCTAACCCTAACATGTACCGTAACCCCAACCCAAACCCTAACCCTAACCCTAACCCTAACACTAACCTGTACCATAACCATAACCCTAACCCTTAGCAAACCCTAATATGTATATTAACCCTAACCCTGACCCTAACCTATACCGTAAACCTAACCCTAACCCCAACCCTAATGCTATCCTGTACAGTTACCCTAAACCTAATCGTAAACCAAAAATCTACTGTAACCCTAACCATTACGGTAACCTCTCCCTAACCCTACACTGCTCAGTAACCCTAAGCCTAACCCTAACCCTAACCTGTACCGGAACCCTAACCCTAAACCTACCCTAACCCTTACCTGTACCTTAACCATAACACTAACCCTAACCCTAAAGCTAACCATTAACATAACCTGTACCGTAAACCTAACCCTAAACCTACCCTAACCTTAACCTGTACCGTAACTCTAACCCTAAAGCTAACCCTAAACCTAACCTGTACCGTAACCCTGAACCTAAACCAAACCCTAAACCTAACCTGTACTGAAACCCTAACCCTAACACTAACTCTAAGCCTAACCCTAACCCTAAAACTAAACTGTACCGTAACGCTAACCCTAAACCTAACCCTAACTCTAACCTGTACCATAACCCTAAACCTAACACTAACCGTAAACCTAACACTAACACTAACTTGCACCGTAACCTAAACCTAAAGCTAAAGCTAACAATAACCTGTAACGTAACCCTAACCCTAACCCTAACCCTAAAACTGTACCATAACCCTAACCCTTACTGTAATCCTTACCCTAACCATAACCCTAACCTGTAATGTAACCCTAAGCCTAATCCTAACCCTACCCTGTATCGTAACCCTTACCATAAACCTAACCTAACCTGTACCATAACCCTAACCCTAAACCTAACCCGAACTTGTACCGTAACCCTAACTCTAACCCTAACTCTAACCTATACCATAACCCTAACACTAACACTAACCCTAACCCTATCTTTACCCTAAATTGTACCGTAACCTTAACCCTAACGCTAAACCTAAACTAAACCTAACCTGTACCGTAATCGTAACCCTAATCCTAACCCTTACCTGTACCGTAACCCTAGACCTAACCTAACCCGAAACTGTACCATAAACCTAACCCTAACCCAAACCTGTACCGTAACACTAACCCTAAACCTAAACCTAACTTGTACTGTAACCCTAACCCGAATACTAGCCCAAACCCTAAATTTAACCCTAACCTGTACTGTAACACTAACCCTAACCCTAAACCAAACCTAAAGATAACATGTACTGTAATCCTTACCCTAACCCTAACCCTAACCCTAACCGTAACACTAACCCTAACCCTAACGTGTACCGTAACCCTAAATCTAACCCAAACCCTAACACTAACTTGCACTGTAAGCCTAACCCTAACCCTAACGCTAACCTGTACCATAACCGTAACCCTAACCCTAAACTGTACCATACCGCTAACTCTAACCCTAACCTGTACCGTCACTCTAACCCTAACCCTAAACTGACCGTAACTAACCCTAAATCTAAACCTAAACCTAACCCTAACCTGTACCGGAACCCTCACCCTAACCCTAACACTAACCGTAACCCTAAACTGTACCGTAAACCTAAACCTAACACTAACCCTAACCTGTAGAGTAACCCTAAACCTAACCCTAACCCTAACCGGTACCGTAACGCTAACCCTAACCCTAAACCTAACCTAAACCTAACCTGTACCATAACCCTAACCCTAACACTAACCCTAACCCTAACCCCAATCCTAAACCTAACCATAACCCTAACCCTTACCCTAACCTGTACCATAACCCTAAACCTAACCCTAACCCTAACCATATCCCTAAACCTAACCTGTACCGTAACCCTAACCCTACCCCTAACCTGTACTGTAACCCTAACCCTAAACCTAACCCTAACCTGTACCGTAACCATAACCCTAACTCTAACCTGTACTGTAACACTAACCCTAAACATAACCTTAATCCTAACCCTAACCCTAACCAATACCATAACCCTAAACCTAAACCTAAACATAAACCTAACCTCTACCATAACCCTAAACCTTACGGTAACACTTTCCCTAACCCTAACCTGTACCGTAACCCTAAACCTAACCCTAACCTGTACCGTAACCCTAACCCTAAACCTACCCTAACCCTAACCTGTACTGTAACCCTAACCCTAACCCTAGATCTAATTCTAACCCTAACGTGTACCGTAACACTAACCCTAAACCTAACACTAACTCTAACCTGTACCTTAACCCTAACACTAACCTGTACCGTAACCCTAACCCTAACCCTAACACTAACTCATACCATAACCCTAACCCTAAACCTAACCCTAACTCTAAACTGTACCGTAACCCTAACCCTAACACTATCCCTAACCCTAACACTAACACTGACCTGTAGCGTATCCCTAACCCTAAACCTAAAGCAAACCATAACCTGTACCGTAACCCTAACCCTAAACCTGACCCTAACCCTAATCTGTACCGTACCCCTAACCCTAACCCTACCCCTAACCCTAAACCTAACCTCTACCATAACCTTAACCCTAACCCTAACCTGTACCGTAACCCTAACCCTAACCCAAACCCAAACCTGTACCGTAACCCTAACCCTAACCCAAACCCAAACCTGTACCGTAACCCTAACACTAACCTGTCGGGAGCGGTCCTGCGGCGCAAGGCAGGATTCCAAGCTGAGCCAAAACTCCTCAACCCCCAGCCAACCTGCAGTCATGCGGCGCCAAGCTGGGGGGCCCCGAACCAACCTACAGACATGTGGTGCTAGGCGAACCGGCTCGCAAGTAGGCAGAGCTGGCGGGGTTAAGAGTGGAGAAAAGTTCCCTTGATGTGCCTGACCAACCCACAGGTATTGTTATCGGCTCTCCCCTGCTCAAAGAAGTGAGATTGCCTATTGACTGTGTTTGATTGTCCAGGCAAGGTTATCGATAATCAAGCTAGAAGTAGAGTTAATCATTATCATGGCGCCAGCGAAGGGCCCCTCACTATTGTCTGTCAAGCTTGGTTAATCTGTTGATGAAGTAGCATCTGATCTTTCCCCCTATAGCATAAGGAAGTGGCTAGTAAACATAGCATCCTGTTTTTTAGAAATGTTGATTACTGTTTGCACCTGGTCTTGTAATCGTTATACATTAGCATTCTGAGCGGTCACAGGATGTCTCGGCCACTCTTAGATTGTCATGCTAATTGTCATAAATTGTTCCTACTATGAGATATGCTTCCTCCTAAAGCGCCTATAAAAGCTTGCCTGTAAGAATAAAGTTTTGTCCTTTGTGGTCATCAGCTACAATGGAACCTCCTATCCCATGCACTTTTTAGTTTCTTCTTTATTTCTCATCCCCTTGCCCTCGGTTCCTGAACCCGGACCTTCTTGCGCCGCACGCGACACTAACCCTCACCCTAACCTGTATCATAACCCTAACCCTATCCTTAACCTTAACCATAACCCTAACCCAAACCTGTACTGGAAACCTAACCCTAAAACTAACCCAACCCTTACACGAACCATAACAATTAATTGAACCGTAACCTTAAACCAAACCCTATACCTAACCCTAAACCTAACGTGTACGGTAACCCGAACCCTAACCCTAACCTGTACCGTAAACCTAACCCTAAACCTAACACTAACACTAACCTGTAACGTAACCCGAACCCTAACCCTAACCTGTACCATAATCCTAAACCTAAACCTAACC
>JAEUCK010000558.1:0-17781 GCA_017311455.1 Otocyon megalotis megalotis | reverse complement strand
AGAGAGAGAGAGAGAGAGAGAGAGAGAGGCAGAGACACAGGCAGAGGGAGAAGCAGGCTCCATGCAGGGAGCCCGATGCGGGACTCGATCCCGGGACTCCAGGATCGTGCCCTGGGCCAAAGGCAGGTGCCAAACCGCCGAGCCACCCAGGGATCCCCTGGGAAGATGTTCTATGGTGGGTGATATTTGTAGGGTTGTCATGAGGATTAAATAAGACAATGCCTGTAAGTGGTTTAGCACAGTGCCTAGCTCAGAAGAGTCAACTAATGTTCTAATTAGCAAGCCTAGTGGTTGGCAAACTTTAGCTCCAAATGGCCCATTGCTGAACATTTTAGATTCTGCAAGCCATACAGCATGTCGCAACTGCTCAACAATATTGTTGTGTGAAGGCAGCCATAGACAACATACAAAGGAATGTTGCTGTGTTCCAATAAAAATGTATAAAAACATAAATTTTATAGAAATTTCACGTCATAGAATATTATTTTTCTTTTAATCCCCCCCACCACCACCACCACCAGCATTTAAAAATGTAGAAACTGGGACACCTGGGTGACTCAGACAGTTAAGTGTCTGTTGATCTAAGCTCAGGTCTTGATCTCAGAGTCATGAGTTCAAGCCCTGTTACTTATAAATACATACATACATATTTTTTAAAATGTAGAAACTGTTCTTAACTAACAGGCTGTAAAAAAACAGGCAATGGGGCAGATTTGAGACTCAGGCCATGGTCTGCCCACCCTAATCAAACCTAATGAGGTGGCTGGCACTTGCTTTTATGGATTTTGCTTTAAGAGGAATGGGTCCACTATACCCTAATTCAGAGTCTGAATATCATGACACAGCCAGATGAACTTTAACAAGTTTATAAACTAATCCAAGGACAACAACCAAAAAAATCTCATAAAAGAAAAACAGTAACTATAATTTCTTTGTGCACAAAAATAATTAAGTAACCAATACCTACAATATCTACAATTTATTTGTACACAAGAAATGGAAAAAACAATCATTTCCTTAGATGCAGGATCACCCTGTGTTCTGTAGACAGAGGCAAGCTGTTCCCTGCAGGTGGAAAAACTGTACCTCACTTCTCAGTGCTATTCACAGAGAAATCCAGGCGTAAGAAACATCATGGAAGGTCACAACATCCCTAAGTTTTACACACAGAGGATGAAAGAAGACACAATATACCGTGAGTGAAGGATAGGGGAAATTTTAGGAGGGTAGGAGGAAACTGCCAGAAAACAAGACAAGTCCCACCACTGTGGAAATCAGATTGCAAATAATTGAGCTGTAAGATAGTCAAATACATGGCAGATAATGCCATGTAATTCTTAATTCCTTCTTTCCTTGTCTCCTCTCCTACCTTCTAGCTATCTGTGAATACAAATAGGACATTTTGCTTTACTCCCCACTACAGGTCAGGTCAGTAAAATTTTTAGTCTCTAATTCATATCAAATTCCTCACAGGTCAGGAATTCTTTCTCTAATGCCATAAAAAAGCCATATTCCAGACACATTGCAATGAATAATTAAACTTCTTTCCCTTGACTCAAAGGAGATGTAAAGGCTTTCTTATAAAGCTATTCCAAGAATCAAATCTCCTCTTGTACATCTTTAAAAAAACTATGTGTTATCCGCGTCTTGATCTCACTACCAGATAACGAGTCTGCTAACCCAACCTGTCTGAAGTGTTGAGCAGTCCACAAGGTCAGATGTCCTAATCACGTCCTCTAACTCAGTGGGGATTCTCCTCTGGAAAGAACATAGCCCAGGCACAGATGAATAATATAGTGTGAGTCATAGATAATCTGTTGGCTCCCTACAGAATTGCCTCTTTGTTTTAACTACTCTCTGATGTAGAGAGAAGGCAGGACTTTTTGAGAAAGGAGAAAGTGAGAAGCTGGGATCTGGCAAGGGACCTTGGCCAGGATATACCCAACAGGAAGGAACCCAATGTTCTTTCCCGCCCCATCATGAAAGACCACAAGCCTAAGTTCAAAGGCGCTGGTACACTCTAAAGGGATATGAGCCACCCCACTGTCATATGGATCTTCAGTCTCAGACCAACAACCAGAATCAAGAGCATAAGCTCCATCACTTTTTAATCCCATGAGGCTCAGTTCACAACCCCAGCTCCCAGGCTGGCTCCTAACCCCTTCCCTTCTTGCCCTGACAGGGAAGCAGTGACTGGAAGCAGGAAGGCACAAGATTCCCATCCCTTCATACCACCTGAGGTATTTAAAGTTCCAAAGAACCATAGAGACGATACAGTCTCCTGGTTTGAAAGCCACAAGATACATTCTCCAAAACACTGGCCTTGGTCCTGGGAGCCCTGCCAACATGCTCACCTCTCATTTTTCTGTCTTCCCCACCTCCACCCACCCCTCATGCATCTCTTCAGAACACCTGGACCTCTGTGGCCATATCCCGTCTGACCACCATCTTACAGACAAACAAGCCTGGGGAGGTGACGAGACCCCCCAGTGTCATATAACTAGCAGGTAGCAAAGACTGACACAGACTCAGGCCTGACTGTGTCCCTCTCTCCATCTGCCCCACTGCCCTTCTTCCCAGGTGGGCCTGGGGAGCTGGTGGTCTTTGCTGGCTGTGTGGAGTTCATTATGACTGCATTAGTTCTGTAGGACTGTTCAAAAGAAATGACTGGAAATACAAGCACAGGTCTTGCTAAGATGAGAAAAGAAAACCATACTGAGGAATAACAAAGGGCCCTCGTACCACAGCTGGTCTGCCTGAAGAGCTAATGGTTTAGAGCATATGGATACGAAAATACCACATCCAATGGCAGGAGTTCCCAAGATAGCAGAGAAACAGGAATCCACCACAAAGCATGAGAGGACTAAAAGGTTAAGACTCTGGCCATCCACATGGCAAAGGGCAGGGAAAAAATAAACCACGACATCCTGTTAGAGGGGGATTCACAGAGAAGGCGGACTCCAGGGAATGGAGAGGAAAAAAAAAAGATACAGGACATAAATAACCAACTTTGCCTAGTTTGGAACCTGCAGATCTTTCAATGACCTTGACAATAAAAATCCGACACCAAAATAAACACAGAAGACTGGAAGTCATTAAGCAGTTGTACAGATTGCCTACGAAGCCTTTCACCCTGGTCAAATCTGAGAGGAGGATAGAGTGAGAGAAGTACAATGAGTTACTGAAAAGACCTGCGTTGATGTTGTTGGCATCGGATGGCCAGCGCCTTCAGGCCCTTCTCCTTCCTGTTCCCTGATGGGCCTCAGGAGAATTTCCATTCTATTTTTAAAAAGCTATTAACACATGTTTGTTTGTCCCCAGAAATGGAAGTGAAAGAATCCGGCCTTAATTTAGACTTGCCCACAAAGCTTATTTATTATAAAACCAGGTTTTATTTCTGTTTCTCTATTTGATCAAATAGGGCTTTCCTAGCAGCATTCGGGGGGACCTTTATGCAGTCTTCCTGTGGCCTCTGGATCCTGCTCTTCCCTCCATCATTCTCTCTCCACTGTTCCTGGTCTTTCAAGACTCAGCTGGCCCAGTAAGTGCAAATTCTGAGATCTTACATCCTGATAGAGGCGGCCTCTTGTTAGTAAATGGCAACATCACTGAGTCTTCATGAGAAAGACGCCAGCTTTCTGGGTACTTGGCCTGCTCCCCCACCCCCGACCTCCTACCACAAGGCTGCCCCTGTTTCCTTAGCTCTTTGCCCAAATGCTGCCTCCTCTCTGAGGCCTTCCTTGTCCCTGCGATCCTACGTGGGTGCCCCCCTTTGTTACCCAGCACTCTACCGTAGTTGAATCCTTCATGACAACTGTCACCGTTTGTTTTTTTTTTTAACTGTCACCATTTGTAATGACATACATATCTGTTTGCTTGCTTGGTTAGAGCTGCTTCCCCACCAACCTGTAAACCCCACAGGGGCAGGGTCACACCCCAGTGATGACGCAGCGCAGCACATAGACCGCCCTGGCATATGGCTTCCAATAGTGTGTGCTGGAGAATGACTGGGTGTCAAGCCTGCCAGGACATCACCCCGGGCCATGCGACCAACACTGCACTGGAGGACACAGTCTTGCTGGCCAGGTCCTCATGTGACACACTTCCATACTGCTTGTTATGATTGAGCCTCAGCTAAAGATACCTATGAGCTATATTTGTAAAACAAATCTAGGAAAATGGCGTGTGAAAGGATTTCAAGCTAAAATGGAACTGGAGGGGGACGCCTGAGTGGCTCAGTGGTTGAGCGTCTGCCTTCAGCTCGGGGTGTGATCCCAGGGTCCTAGGATCGAGGTCTGCATCAGGCTCCCCAAGGGGGCCTGTTTCTCCCTCTGCCTATGTCTCTGCCTCCCTGTGTCTCTCATGAATAAATAAATAAAATCTTTAAAAATAAAATAAAACAATAAAATAAAATAAAATGGAACTGGAGGATATGAGATGGAGAATCTCACACACCCTCAGAAGAAAAGAATTTAAGAACCAAGTGATGGATTTCCTATTAATGCCTGCATTATAGAAAACCAAGTCCTATCTCCCAACCAATGAACATCCGCCAAGTGAATTTACTGCATGGACGCTGGCTGGACTTCCTCATCTTTGCACCCCTGGCCCAGAAATCCAGCCTGCCCCAGACCCTCAACAGCCTGGCCTATAGCTTGCTACAGCCTGTATTTCCCAAATTGTAATTCCTCTGTTATTCCCCAATTAACTCAATTTCTGGTAATTCGAGCTTGCCTTTGTTTACCTCTTTATTTAGACTGCCAGGTAAGCAAGATTATCAGGAGAGCATAACCTGCCTAAGAGTTAGACGTACTCTGCAGGAAAAGATTTTCAACACTACTTACTGACCATGTTTTATTCCAGTCATTAAGGTGTGCTTTAAAAACATGTTCACATGGTTATTGGGTTGGCACAAACACTGGGAGTGAGAAAAATAAACAGCTGTTTAGATATTCTGTATTTCACTCTTGTTTTTTCATGATTTCTGAATCAGTGAGCTCTTAACAATATGTAGAGTCCTAGAGGCACGGGTGAGGGTCTCCCACTGATGATAGAAGCCACACAAGAAAGGACACTACTTACTCCTTAACTAAGTCCTTTCACAGTGGGTAAAGGTAATCTAATTATTAAAAGTTATTTAATTTTTTTTCAAGTAAGAGAGAAATACTGCTTACCTAAATATGTAGTTTTAAGAGTAGTTCAAACTATAATGTAAAAACTCTTCCTTCAAATGGGGAGTCTAAAAACATACTGGAAAAAAAAACGCTATGAAATAAGATGTTGTGTCTCGTTATTTTTATTGTTTGGCCTAAAGTATTTGCAATATTATTAAAGGAAAATTCTTATATGCGTAGACATTTTATGCTGCTCTAAAAATTTGCTTAATTAAGCCCAAGATGAACAAAGAAGATATTCCCTGATAAAAGTCATGTTTTTTTTAAGAGAAAAGGTAAAGAGAGAACAAGAGAAAAGATGAGGTGCAGGCCACTTCTTCATGACTCGTTCCTTCCACTTACATGCAATAATAATGTGAATGCTAACTTCACCCACAGTGGTTTTGCACTCAAGGGAATTCGAAGCAGGTGTGGGATTGCATTCTCTGATAACTACAAATAAGGGGGATAACTTTTTCTCTTGATCAGAAAGGAACAGGAAGAGAAAAACAGAAAGGCAAAAAGAAAAAGAGAGCTATCTTTAAGATAGACTCTCCAACAGAATTCTATCAAAGCCAAAGTTACTTTCTAACAAGTTAGACTGAGCACGAATCCCATCACGAGGGCCCCATCCTTCATGACTTCATCAAACCCTAATTATCTCCCCAAAGCCTCATCTCCAAATACCACCACATTAAGTGCAGAGTTTCAACATATGAATTTGGGAAGGAAATCGAACATTCAGTCCATTACAAGGAGCCTTCTGGGTTTTGTACAAGAGGATCTGGCCCTCATCTGCCTCTGTGGGTCCATCTTTGGGACCTCCATGCCGTGACTAGAGCATCCAAACCAACTTAGATCCTTGGATACACTGAGACTCCATGACCAACTGTGGCATACTTAAGCCCAGCAACTCCAACACATACAATTTGAGCTGGAATTCCTATCATTGTTGGCTCCAGGCTTTTCTTTCAGCAAGTCTTCCTTAAAGAATTTAAAATGCACTCATTCTAGGCCTCTGAAGAGTCTAAGTTATTCTCCTTCCTCTGTTTAAACTTAAATTTTTGTGCCTTTATACATGCCCTCCCTCTGCCTGGAATCCAATCCTTTTCTCTCTTGCTAGAGATTCAATTGATGCATCACCTCTATTTTGAAAATTCTGATAGTTCTTTTACTCAGGCAAGATATTCATCCCTCCTTTGAGTTACCATCAATGTTTATATATAATTCTGTTGTACTTATCACTCCCTGCAGTAATTACTGGTTTGAACATCCACTTCTATGAGAGAGTGAGCTCTGGAACTACACCTTACCTATCTTCTAATCTCTGGATATAGCAGAGTCTACATATAAGTTAGTGCTCAGTAAGTATCAGCTATTTATTCTATGAATATTACTTTTCCCCTATATGCATTTTGGTTCAAGGCATATGAAGAGGAAGGGAACTCACATTTACTTAGTACCTATTGTATACCGGGTCTGTGTTAAATACCCCAGTTTGTTCTCAAGACAATTTTGCAACATGGGAGTTACTGGTTTGAATAAAACAGAGATTGAAGAACAACCTTATAGAAATAAGAGAAGAGTATTTATCCAAAATCTATTTTGGACTAATAACATTTCTGGAACATGGGACACCTAGGTGGCTCAGTGGTTGAGCATCTGCCTTCGGCTCAGGGCGTGGTCCCAGAGTCCTGGGATCAAGTCCCACATCAGGCTCCCTGCATGGAGTCTGCTTCTCTCTCTGCCTGTGTCTCTGCCTCTGTCTCTCTGTGTCTCTCATGAATGAATAAATAAAATCTTAAAAAAAAATAAAAACGTTTCTGGAACTTAGTTATCTTAACTCTAAAACAACACAGTGATTGAAAATGGTGTTTTAGCAAGTAACGTGTTATAAGTATAATTGAAACTCAATGTCTTAGCATAGCTTGTACCTACCAAAACACGTGAACGACCAAGAACAACCCAATTTGGCATGAACAGTAAGACTGCCATGATATTAGTGGCGCAGTCCACTGAGATCCAGTTTACCCTGTATTCAGTGGATTGTGCTGTTGCAACCAGTCACTTGCAGCTGGTAGATCACAGCATTACCACTTACTACTGCTCCTTGTAGTACATGTTCCTCAATTATTACACTGGCATGATTTTTAAAAAATAGGTGAAAAAATCCTTTAAAAACAATTTCATTGTTTGGATGCTTCTAAAGTTTTTTATTTTAAAGATTTATTTATTTATTTTGGGGGGCAGAGAGAGAGGAAGACAGGAGACTCCCTGCTGAGTGGGGAGCCCTATGCAGGGCTCTATCCCATGACGCTGAAATCATGACCTGAGCTGAAATTGAGTTGGATGCTTAACTGACTGAGCCACCCAGGCACCCCTGGATGTTTCTGGTGTATAAATGCCCAGATAAATGGTCTTTTATTATTCTGACTTTGTGGTCTTTCAGGATCAACATCAAAAAGACATGGAAATTAATTTTTGGTTATCAATATACTCCACATATAATTCCTGGCTCCAGTAAGGGTAGATGTGATATTTCACCACAGTCAATTCATTACCTTTACCTCCATGAAATCTGTTTGGGAACAAATTGTGAAATGTGTCATGCCATGTGTCATGCCTTATTAATTTTGGAAGTTAGTCCCCATCAAGACTTGTAAACAACTGAAAATTGGCAAACTTTCCTTAAAAAGTTGTATTAATTTGGTTTGTTGACTTGCTTCCAAGACCTGCTTGGAGAGTGGACTCAGATACATAAAAGCTATGACCGCCACCACCCAAAGGCTCACTGTTACTCAGGGTACATGGGGAGAAGGGTGGAAGGACAAACAAATGAGAAGGACTCCTGCCCTTAGGCGTGCAGGAAGGAGGATCAACTTCAAGTGGATGAGAGAAACTGAGCTTTGGTCCACCTGGAGGCAGGACCAGCTCTTGAGGTCACTCCATTGCCATTTGCCACTGTGGCACGCACCACAAGCTGGGGAGCTCATAGGTCACAAGAAGACAGAGTTGAAGAGCCAACTACCAATGGATCTTCTATCCTTTGAAAAAGAGATAAAATTAGGTTTCAATATTTGTGAGACCAAACATAGACTGTCCTCATCCTCCAGGCTTTTTACTTGATAACGAAGAAAGTGTGTGTGTGTGTGTGTGTGTGTGTATACACACACATATAAAACTTCCAACCAGTGATGTGCTTGTATATTTACATCTTCATGTTTCCTATACTTTGACTCTTAATTCATTTTGTTTTAGTAGTATGCACAGCACACTAAGTAAGAATCATCAACATCAGACTTGAAGGCATATTAGTTCTAAAAGGAAACAAACTCTACTGGGGCGTCTGGGTGGCTCAGTTGGTTGAGATCTATCTTAGGCTCAGGTCATGATCTCAGGGTCCTGGGATCGAGCCCTGAGTCAGGCTCCTACTCAGCAGGAAGGCTGCTTCTTCCTCTGCCTCTGCTGCTCCCCACTCCCCTCATGTTCTCTCTCATACTCTCTCTCAAATAAATAGATAAAACCTTAAAAAAAAACCTACTAATTAATCTTCAATTTGTTAAACATGCTTATTGAATACTTAGTACAATGCAGTTGTAACATGACACCAACGTAAAGTTACTGATATATCTAAGAGTCAAAAAGCAAGAGTTAAATCCTAATTCCTCCTACCTTAGCCCCTAAAAGTTAAATCGGCAAGCAGAAAGGAGAACTAGATTTAATTGATTTTCAGTTCTGCTCCTTTCCTTAAACTTATGAGAAGCAATAAGCAACATAATATTCTAGATGCCGTTAGGTTTACAAAGGCATTTAAGACACAATCCTCGGAGTCAAAGAACTTGCCATCAGTAAGAAGTATGTAAATAACTTGGTAGATAAAGAGCGGTCTTTCTCCAGGAGAAAAGTCCATGGCAGGTGGTATAGGGTACAAAGGAGGATTGTGGAAAACTACTTTTGTTTAGGAAATGGATCAAGGGCTGGCTAGCTCAGTCAATAGAGCATGCAACTCTTGATCTGAGTTGTCAGTTTGAGTCCCATGTTGGGTGTAGAGATTACTTAGAAATAAAATCTTTCTTAAAAAAAGAGAAAATAGGGGCACCTGGGTGGCTCATTGGTTGAACGTCTGCCTTTGGCTCAGGTCGTAATCCTGAGGTCCTGGGATCAAGTCCCACATCAGGCTCCCCATAGGGAGCCTGCTTCTCCCCCTCTGCCTAGGTCTCTGCCTCTCTCTTAAAAATTTTTAAATTTAAAAAAAAAAAAAAGAAAACATGGATCAGCAAGGGTTCTGGAATTGTTGTGCGGTAGCACTTGAGAGGGTTTCCAAGGTCGTGAGACTGTGACAGGTGAAGATGAAAGGGGGAACAGTAGGCAGTTAAGATGTTAGGTGTTTCCAAGCAGAAAGAGCCAGCATGGGTAGGCACAAAGGAGTGAAAACAGCCTAGTTTTGCATAAGATACAAGATATGGGGAAAACAGAAGGAATGACTGAAACACTACATAGAAGCCATCTTGTAGGATCCCTGGGTGGCTCAGCGGTTTGGTGCCTGCCTTTGGCCCAGGGCACGATCCTGGAGTCCCGGGATCGAGTCTCGCATCGGGCTCCCGGCATGGGGCCTGCTTCTCCCTCTGCTTGTGTCTCTGCCTCTCTCTCTCTCTCTGCTGTGTCTATCATAAATCAATCAATCAATCTTTTTTTTTAAAAAAAAAAGAAGCCATCTTGTAAATGGCCCTAACTGCCAGCGTTAGTAGAGTGCACTGACAGCAAAATTTGAGAAGCACAGGTGAGTGACACAGCTCTACTTTAAGAGAACTAATTTGGTTGCAATTAACAGGATGAGTTTCTTGAAAGAGAGAAAACAGGGACACCAGTAAGAAAGTAATTACAAGAGTTTGCCCATCCATCCATTCATTAATGAAACATTTATTATTCATCACGTACTGTATGTCAGGCACCTGCATGCACAGAGGGAGCTTGGTATGAATAAGGCATACCAGGGAGACTCAGGAGTCCCCTCAGGAGACTTAGAATCCAGGGGGAAAGAATGTATCACTGTTCAGGCAGCCAGGTACTCTGACAGAGGTTAAGACTACCCTGGGAGCCCAGGGGGTTGTGAAGAGTCCCCAAGGAGGTGACCCTTGGATTGAACCTTTAAGGGACAGGTAGAGGTTGGTCAAGGGAAGAAGAGAGGGAAGAATAGTCAGGAGAAACAACTCAGCTCTTTGACAACCTGACACATTCAGGCCCAGAGGAAGTAAGCTGAGCCTTTATTAAAATTAAAAATAAGTACTATAAATAAAACAACAGTCACAACCATTTATTTATTATGTGCCAGACACTGTTCTTTACACGTGGTCATTCATTTAATTCTCACAACTCTACAAGCTAGGCATTGTTATTCCCATTCCCAGATCTTTCAACTGCTTCAGAAAGTCACTTCTCGGAATCACATGGCTATTAACTATTGATTAGGGGATTCAAACTTAAGTTTCTCTGACCTGAACATCAATCTTGAGCTAAGAAGCCCAAGTAAGAGTTAGCCACGCAATGAAAGGTGGAGCAAGCGTTGCAGGTGTATGTATCAGCAGGGGAAGACCAAGAGGAGAGTGTGCAGTACTAGGCTGGGGGCAAGAGGAGAGGCAGGCAGAGGCCAGGCCATGGTGGGCCTTGCTTTGTAAACTGAAAGTATGAACTTTAACCTGAAAGCTATGAGAGCCACTGAAGACTTAGAAACATGAAAGACTGGAAAGGAAGGACACACTCCAGCTGAGGTGTGGTGAACAGGGCAAGACTGGGAGCAGAATTTCACTAAATCGAGTGTTCAAGGATGATGACCCAGGCTTAGAATTCTTTTACTAGAAGCATTAGTAAGATGATGCTCAGACAACCTAGGTGGTGGGTGAATGGTAACACCCTCCAGAGACAAGTGAATTCAGGAGGAGCAGCTGGGGAATCTGCATGCTTGGAGGCAGGGCAGAGAGGGGGGTGGTGAGGATTGGAGAAAGAAGGTGGGGAGGAGCTGAGTTCAAGTTTGGATATGTTGAGTTGGAAAGGACTGGGGGACCACCACGTGGAGATGTCAAACGGGCTACTAGGTTCACAGTTCCAGGCTCAGAAGAAAGGTCTAGGTAGGAAACAAATATTTGAGCTGGAGATTAAGGCAGGAAAAGAGATCATAACACTAAGCACTGACCACTAACCAGGGGCAGTCCATAACACTTTTTGCATTTTCTCTTAATCTTTCAACAACCATATGAAATGATACTGTTATTACCCCCATTTTACAGACTATGTATCTAACTAAGCCACCAGGACACTCAGGATCCTGCCTAAGGCCACACTATTGGTAGAGGACCCATACACCTCCACACCTGAATTTCTCAAATGTTTGTGCCTGTGATCCACAGTAGAGACCTACTTTATGTTGCAGTTCAGTACAGATACATACACTTCACTGAAACATAAGTTGCATGAGGTCACACTTAGCCCTCTGCTGTGTCTTACTCTATTTCACTTTTTAAGTGGCTGGTTGTAGCCCACAGTTTGATTCCCAATGCACTCTTCAAACCCACGCTTTGAGGACTGCTGTGCAACACTCTCCTGACTCCCGCCCCGCTCGGGTGATGGCAGTGGGACAGCCAACATGAGGCGATGGAAGTGACATCACAGATGCTAGGAGGGAAATTTACTTCAGGGCGATTTTAAGTTAAAAGCACAACCAGATGAGAAGCGAATTCCTCCCACCAAATCATGCCTGGAGGACACGTCTGTGGGAGCTGGCTCTTCAGCAGTGAGGCGCTTACAGGGACCAAAGCCATTTCTGCTGCCAAGTTTTTCCACTGTATGGAATAGGAAAGGATGCAGATGCCCTTAACTTTGGAGAATCTGGAAGTATCGGTTCTAAAACTGCTACAGTATTAGCAGGATTTGGGCACTCAGCCCAAAGAAAAGCAGCCATGCCTCTGCCCTCCACTTTGATGTAATTCCTGCAGACAGTAATTGCAATAGGAAATAATACCGCCAAGGCGGAAGTTATGGAATATGACATTTACCATCTTGCTCAGCAGGAAATGGTTTTGTTGGCAGGACTCAAGGAATTTGCCCCCCAATGTATCATAGACTTTGAAGGTACACATTCCTCCTTCCTTCCACTTCAGAGGAAGAGGGGAAATATTCCTTCTCACTGGAATTAACCCCTTTTGGGGCCCATCCGCCTCCTCACCACCTCCAGGGCCTCACTCCCTCAGTGAACCCTTCCTTTCCTCTTGAGCACCATCACTTTCTCCCTGAGCACAGCTCCCCTCCCCTCTGGCTCCAAACACACATGTTTCCTCTAATAAGGCCCCCAACACGAAGGAATAATGAGGGTGACATAACTGTTCTCTGTCTTGGGGGTGGTGCTTGGTTACACGGCCTGGGGATTATCGAAGCTCCCAGAATTGAACACCAGATGGGGTGATGCCACCATACATAAACCGTATCTCAAAAACACGACTGCAAAATCAAAGCCCCCGACCCTTTCCTTGATCCTGCCACCCCATGAAGGCCATCCTCTCCCTCCCTTCCTCTCCCTGACACTTTCTCCTTCCGCGGCTCCTATGAGCTAAACCCAGAGTCTTCCCCGCGTGGGTCCTGAGCCAGCTCCTTGGTGTTCTCCTCCCACCTTCCTGTGGCTCCCGGCACTGACACTTGCACACAGAACTCTCTTTCTCTTCAGCTTTGGAGGCAGAGAGCTTGACAGTTTCTCCTCTGCCTCCTTAAATGCTGCTTTGACTCACCAGTAATCCTCTAAATCTGGGAATCTGCCAAGATACCAAGCCCATCGCTTTCTCTAAATCCTCTCCCTCAGAGATCTCCCCACTCCCAAGGTCCAAAGGACTGCTTGAACGCACCTGACTCCCCAAGTCCATGTCTAGAGAGATGAGGACACATGGTTCGGATGGCCAGTGACCCCCGTGGACGTCTCCACTGGGCTCTGTCCCCCCTCACGTGCTACCTTTGCCAGCTGCCCTCACCGGTGCAGACGACCTCATCACTGGTCCTTCTCCCAGGCCAGAAGCCCTGGAGACACCACCCAGCCTTCTGTGTCATCAAGACCAAGGGGGACAGAGTGCTCTGTGAACCATCACGTTCTAGACTTAATAATGTATTAGCACTGGGACTATTTCAATCTTTTCAACTCTTCCTTTATTTTTTAAAGTTTTTAAAAAGATTTTATTTATTCACCAGAGAAAGAAAGAGGCAGAAAGAGACACGGGCAGAGGGAGAAGCAGGCTCCCTGTGGGGAGCCTGATGTGGGACTAGATCCCAGGACCCTGGGATAATGCCCTGAGCCAAAGGCAGATGCTCAACCACTGAGCCACCCAGGTGTCCCTCAGCTCTTCCTCTAAAATGTCTGCAGATGTTACCTAATTTCTTTCCCATCCTCCGCTCCCAGCCCAGGGCTCCCTCCCTTCCCTGCGGTGTGTTTTGCATTCTGTGGTCAGGGCATCTTTACGGAAACAACCTTTCTCCCTCTTACTCTGCAGCTCAATACTCTTTAAAGGCTCCTGTTGTGGGCTGAATCTATCTCCCCGAAAAAGATATGCTGAAGATCCCAGTATCTGAGAATGTGCCCTTATTTGGAAATAGATCTTCATAGAGGTAATCAATTAAAATGATGTCATTAGGGGTGCCTGGGTGGTTCAGTTGGGTAAGCGTCTGCCTTCAGCTCAGGTTATGATCTCAGCATCATGAGGTCAAGCCCTGCATTGGGCTCTCTGCTCAGTGGGGAGTCTGCTTCTCCTCCTCCCTCTCCTTCAGTGCTCTCCCTTTCTCTCTCAAATAAATTTTAAAAATGTTTAAAATGAGGTCATTAGAGTGGGTCCTAATACTGTATGACTGGTGTCCTTATAAAAAGGGGGGACTGGACACCGAGACATGCATACAAGGAAGATGATGTGAAGACACAAGGAGAACACCACCTACCGGCCAAGGCATGCCTGAGGCCACCAGAAGCTGGCAGAGAGCTGTAACAGAGTCTCTCTCCCTCACAGCCCTCAGAAGGAACCGACCCTGCTCACACACTGCAGCACCCAAATATCCGTTCACACTTCTCTGTCTGGCACTAAAGATCCTCTTTGGTGTGGCCCCATCGTTATCTTCCAACACAGCCCTACCCAGACCCTCTGGTCAGTCCCTCCTGCAATCAGATGTGTCTCCCTGCCAACCTCCACCTGGACAGTGGCTCTGTACCCTTGCCTGGGGTGTTCCCAGCCTACCACGCCCCACCCACTTCTCTTCCATCTAAATCTTGACAGTCTTTAAGCTCTAACTTTCATCCCTCTTCCTCAGTTTACTGTCCCTGCTTGCTTGGCTTCTGTTTTTCTCTCTTTTCTCTGAATCGTCATTGTACTTCTCGTCTATATCATATAAACGGACACACACTTGATTATGTCTTGTTTACATAGCTCCCTGATGGTTTTTTGTGTGGTATTCTCAGGTTTACAGTTAAATGTTTGGTGACTATTCTCTATTGGAAACCACTTTTCCGATCACCTTCCTAGATTTGTTTCCTTTTTTTTGTTGTTGTTTTTTTGCTTTTTAGATTTGTTTCCTTGATAAAACATCCTTTCATCTAGAGCTGTCCACAATTTTTGTATTATTTTATCATACGTCATCCAATCAAATTTTACTGAGCATTTTGGTTTACTGAGAGAAGGATGTCACAGGTGTGAGTCCTACTTCCTCCTTTACTGGAAAAGTCACTGGACTGCTTAGAGTCTTAATTTCCTCATTTCTAAAATGTTATCTTGCAGAGTTGTTGTAAAGGTAAGACGGAATAATTTATGTGAAGGTGATTTTTAAAAGGTAAAGATGTGCTCAAACATGGGATTAAATCATTATTATCATCCCAGTGGCAATTTAGCTCAGCTAGTTAGCTAGTATATGCTGATGAAACCATGCACTCGAGCCAAGCGAGCTGGGTCTTCTAGATTCATGCCACAGGGACCAATAATTTTCACATCTAATACAGAGTGAGAGGAGGGATGGAGAAAGCTGCAAAGCACATCCTGGTGGGTCAGCAGGGTTATCTTCATAAATAAAAGAGAGACAGCATACAGTCACCTCAGTCTACCTAAGGCACGCAGGATCCCAGGCTTTTGGAAAAAATAACAGGCCCTGACATAATCAGCTCTGGTGCAATAAATCCACAAGATAATACATTATGCCTAATTGAAGAGTTTATTTAATGTTTTGTTTTGCTTTGGTAATTGTGTTCTACCGGTTTTAAGGCTGAAAATTAATCAAGAATTGCTACATCTGCCTGCAATACAAAAAGCAAGTCAATCTGTCAATTTAGAATTCCAATATGGTTCATCCCATGAGCATATTGAAACAGGGAAGAGCCAAACCTTCACTCCAATTTCCTATGAAGATGAGCTTTAGTAGTATACAGACTCCATGTGTTTGGCTAGTATTCACATCCTAAAACCACCAAATCTTCCCTACAAAATCAGCCATATGAATTTAGACTTGTTGTTTTTTAACTTAAATGTTTCTATTTTAAAGGGGTTCCATTAACTTTTTTCTTTTCTTCAGGTTTGGTATTTGTTTCACAAATTTTACACATGGGCCAAGGATTTCAAGTGAATCAAGTGATCGCTCTTAAGTTGTAGATGCCAAATACAGCATGCATATTAAAAACATGCGTATTATAGCAGAGATGATGTGTAAAATCCAGAGAGCTGGGCCCTGGATCTCTAGGGACTGGAAAATAGATCTAGGACACAAGCTGGAGGTCTGAGTGTCTCTACCTGGTCTGCTGGTAAACCCCTGTTCCCTTCCCTGACCACCCATCAACAGATACTAGAGGAATGGCTGAATAATGAAGATTGAAGACTAACCCAGTCACAGGTAGCTCTGGGAGCACTTTGATGAGTGCATTTATCCAAGGGACTTGGGGAAGAGAAAACAGCTTAGGAAAAAAAAAAAGTCTAGGAAAAGAAATTTAGTTCCATCTAGATTTAGTTCTAGCATGGAGCATCCTGTGTGGAATAAGCCCCAAACATGCCAAGAATATTTTGTACTGCATTACAAATGAAAACCAGCTCCCATGCAGATGGAATTAAGAATTTCATAACCCAGTAAATCTGCCTTCCTCCTAGTACAGAAACTGCTTTAATTATTCAAATCAAATTCTTAATGATTTCCCATTCTTGATATGTAAAGGCTCTTTAGGAAGTAGGATGAATTTGATCTTTAACAGGAGCTTATTAAAAATTCAGAACCTTTGTTTAAGCAAAACAATGTATGTGGACTACAAGTAAAATCCTTGTCGAGGAAATCTCTGAGAAATCTGTTTTTTTCTTTCAATGAAATTGTGTTAAAAATGAATAAAACATTTTTTCTTCTGTGGGATCTGTAGCTAAAGTGGAAATACTGGAGTAAACATCACTAGAAAAGGGGCACACTGAATATGAACAGGACCCCCACACCCTTCATTCCCACCTGTTCCCTTTCCAGTCTTCTAAATTTTTTCATGTGGTTTTGGTATGTGGTTTGGCAGCTTTGTATGGGTTTTAGCCTTTGGGGAGTTATTTTGTACTTAAGGTTTCTGGATTGAGACGTTTAGAGAGGAAAGGGATGAAGGACGCCCCAAGGGTAATTGCTACTTAATGGTCCACAATAGGGAGACACAGGATCAACAGTGCAGTTAGCCTCTGCTCATCCTTCCTCTAGGCAAATGGCACCTGTCACATCACCTTATCATGCAACACGACCGTGTAGCTTCCATCTGACCTGGGGCAAAACAAAGGATTTCCTACTTAAAGCTCATTTGTTGTAGAGTGTGTGGCCCATCAGACTGATGAAGTATTGCTTCTCTAAAATGGAAAGAGCTTTGTAAGAAAGAATTCTTTTTAATGGTACCAGGAATCTGGAGACCACATTCCAGAACTACTAAATTGGGTTTGGGTGAGTGGCTTCATTACGGGCTGAGATTTAGAAGAAAAAGGCTCCTAATTTTTGCCATTTGTTTTCTGCAGCAATCAAGACACAAACATCCTGCTCATTCAAGTACCTTTTGATACACTTTCCTTGAGTGGCCTCTGATCGGCCACACTAAATAAGAGGGTATCCAAGAAATGCTAACATTTTATAAGAGGTTCCCTTTTATAATCTCCTTTGACTCAAATGGCAATTATTTTGCCTTTCCTAACAGATCCAATGCGTGGAGTAAGCGAGGGAAACTCTGAACATATGCTGACCGATAAAGGGGAGCCAGCTGGCCCAGCGCTGCAGGGAGATAATTCACTCGCCAACACTGAGGAGATTACTATGCCGCGAGGTAGCCTGTGCTGTCGGGAAGGCCAACTGTATCACTGATTTTGAATTACAAAAAAAACTTCCAGTTATAAGATAATTAAGTCACAGAGATGAAAAGTATAGCAAAAAAAAAGGGGGGGGGTGGTATCAGACTGACCCCAGGCTCCCCTCCTTTTGAAGAACCTGCAAGTTCCTGCCTCTTTGTCCTCCTCCACCCCAACTCCTCATGCTTCTAGTTCACTAGTTTAATTTCCAGCAGAATGAAAAGTAAGTTAGACTGCCAGCCTCAAAGACATGCACCCTCCCATCGCAACCAGTACCCGAG
>JAEUCK010000557.1:0-21942 GCA_017311455.1 Otocyon megalotis megalotis | reverse complement strand
GCAGGCATACACACTTCTGGAAGTTGAGCATACGGCTGGTGCCTCCCACATCCTGCCTGTCGGTATACGTCGCTCCTAAAAGGCCTAGGCTCACTGCGTGACTGAAGTGTTGGGAGACGCAAGGGGAAATTGCCGGCCGACAAGACTAGTACCTCCAAGCTCAATGCAGCGATTTCCTACTAATTCCTGTCTTAGACGGGTGCTACGCACTAAGTTCCATACGTGAGAAGCTAGCTGAATGCCTTGTCAAAAGGCAACTTACTTACCAGTGTTGAGCTCACACCCAGTCCCTTACAGTTCTACACTGCCTGCAGAATGAGTTACGAACATCCTCACTAGACACGTTTGTCAGAAGCTCATAGGAAACAAGAGGCTAGCTGCAGGCTTCAATGCATGTGTCTCCAGGTGCAGTAAAGCGGTATACATGGAACCCCGTGACTTACAATGTAGCTGCATTCTCACGGCCATAAGGAGGAAGCTAGATGAGAGCTGCCTTCCAGACTTGCTTCCTTTGGAGAGTTGAGCTCAAGGCAGGACCCTCCCGCATCCCGACTGCTTGTACACGTAGCTGCGAACATCCTTATGTTCGGTGCTCGGAGACGTCAGTAATGCCTGTGGAAGCGTCAGTCCTGTATTCAGGTGTATCTTCTGGAATACAGTGATTTCCACCTGCCTTCTTCAATGAGAGTGTAACTAGGCTCTAACACCCAGGTATGAGTGCGTAGTAGATATCTGCCTCGCAGGCATACACACTTCTGAGAGTTGAACATACGGCGTGTGCCTCCCACATCCTGCCTGCAGGTACACGTCGCTCCTAATAGGCCTAGGCTCGATGCGTGACTGAAGTGCTGGGAGACGCAAGGGGAAATTCGCGGCCGACAAGACTAGTGCCTACAAGCTCAATCCAGCGATTTCCTACTAATTCCGTCTTAGACTGGTGCTACATACTAAGTTCCCTACGTGAGAAGCTAGCTGAATGCCTAGTGCAAAGGCAACTTACTTCCCAGAGTTGAGCTCCAACCCCGTCCCTCACGGTTCCATACTGCCTGCAGAATGTGTTACAAACATCTTCACCGTAGACGGTTGTCAGAGGCTTAGGAGAAGCAAGTGGAGTAATGCACACTTCGAATGCGTGGCCGGATGCAGTAGAGTAGTATTCGTAGAACCTCCTGACTTAGAATACTGCTAGTTTCTCACGGCCATAAGAACGCAGCTAGTTGAAAGCTGGCTTCGAGGCATGCTTCCTTTTGAGAGTTAAGCTCAAGGCAGGACCCTCGCGCATCCTGACTGCTTGTAGACGTAGCTGCGAACATGCTGATGTTCGGTGCTGGGAGACGTTGTGAGAAATGCATGTGGAAGCCTCAACCCGTATTCAACTGTACCTGGTGGAATACAGCGATTTCCACCTGCCTTCTTAAATTTGAGTGTAGCTAGGTCCTAACTCCCATGTATGAGTGGGTAGCAGATATCTGCCTCGCAGGCATACACACATCTGAGAGTTGAGCATACGGCTGGTGCCTCCCACATCCTGCCTGTCGGTATACGTCCCTCCTCAAAGGCCTAGGCTCACTGCGTGACTGAAGTGTTGGGAGACGCAAGGGGAAATTGCCGGCCGACAAGCCTGGTGCCTACAAGCTCAATCCAGCGATTTCCTACTAATTCCTGTCTTAGGCTGGTGCTACGCACTAAGTTCCCTACGTGAGAAGCTAGCTGAATGCCTTGTCCAAAGGCAACTTACTTACCAGTGTTGAGCTCACACCCAGTCCCTTACAGTTCTGCACTGCCTGCAGAATGAGTTACGAACATCCTCACTAGACACGTTTGTCAGAAGCTCATAGGAAACAAGAGGCTACCTGCAGGCTTCAATGCATGTGTCTCCAGGTGCAGTATAGCGGTATACATGGAACCTCGTGACTTACAATGTAGCTACATTCTCACGGCCATAAGGACGAAGCTAGATGAGAGCTGCCTTCCAGACTTGCTTCCTTTTGAGAGTTGAGCTCAAGGCAGGACCCTCGCGCATCCTGACTGCTTGTAGACGTAGCTGCGAACATGCTGATGTTAGGTGCTGGGAGACGTTGTGAGAAATGCATGTGGAAGCCTCAACCCGTATTCAACTGTACCTGGTGGAATACAGCGATTTTCACCTGCCTTCTTCAATTAGAGTGTAGCTAGGTCCTAACTCCCATGTATGAGTGGGTAGCAGATATCTGCCTCGCAGGCATACACACTTCTGAGAGTTGAGCATACGGCTGGTGCCTCCCACATCCTGCCTGTCGGTATACGTCGCTCCTCAAAGGCCTAGGCTCACTGGGTGACTGAAGTGTTGGGAGACGCAAGGGAAAATTGCTGGCCGACAAGCCTGGTGCCTACAAGCTCAATCCAGCGATTTCCTACTAATTCCTGTCTTAGGCGGGTGCTACGCACTAAGTTCCCTACGTGAGAAGCTAGCTGAATGCCTTGTCCAAAGGCAACTTACTTACCAGTGTTGAGCTCACACCCAGTCCCTTACATTTCTACACTGCCTGCAGAATGAGTTAGAACATCCTCACTAGACACGTTTGTCAGAAGCTCATAGGAAACAAGAGGCTAGCTGCAGCCTTCAATGCATGTGTCTCCAGGTGCAGTATAGCGGTATACATGGAACCTCGTGACTTACAATGTAGCTGCATTCTCACGGCCATAAGGAGGAAGCTAGATGAGAGCTGCCTTCCAGACTTGCTTCCTTTGGAGAGTTGAGCTCAAGGCAGGACCCTCCCGCATCCCGACTGCTTGTACACGTAGCTGCGAACATCCTTATGTTAGGTGCTCGGAGACGTGAGTAATGCCTGTCGAAGCGTCAGTCCTGTATTCAGGTGTATCTTCTGGAATACAGTGATTTCCACCTCCCTTCTTCAATGAGAGTGTAACTAGGTTCTAACACCCAGGTATGAGTGCGTAGTAGATATCTGCCTCGCAGGCATACACACTTCTGAGAGTTGAACATACAGCGTGTGCCTCCCACATCCTGCCTGCAGGTACACGTCGCTCCTAATAGGCCTAGGCTCGATGCGTGACTGAAGTGCTGGGAGACGCAAGGGGAAATTCGCGGCCGACAAGACTAGTGCCTACAAGCTCAATCCAGCGATTTCCTACTAATTCCCGTCTTAGACTGGTGCTACATACTAAGTTCCCTACGTGAGAAGCTAGCTGAATGCCTAGTGCAAAGGCAACTTACTTCCCAGAGTTGAGCTCAACAGCCGTCCCTCACGGTTCCATACTGCCTGCAGAATGTGTTACAAACATCTTCACCGTAGACGGTTGTCAGAGGCTTGGGAGAAGCAAGTGGAATAATGCACACTTCGAATGCGTGGCCGGATGCAGTAGAGTAGTATTCGTAGAACCTCCTGACTTAGAATACTGCTAGTTTCTCACGGCCATAAGAACGCAGCTAGTTGAAAGCTGGCTTCGAGGCATGCTTCCTTTTGAGAGTTAAGCTCAAGGCAGGACCCTAGCGCATCCTGACTGCTTGTAGACGTAGCTGCGAACATGCTCATGTTAGGTGCTGGGAGACGTTGTGAGAAAGGCATGTGGAGGCCTCAACCCGTATTCAACTGTTCCTTGTGGAATACAGCGATTTCCACCTGCCTTCTTCAATTAGAGTGTAGCTAGGTCCTAACTCCCATGTATGAGTGGGTAGCAGATATCTGCCTCGCAGGCATACACACTTCTGAGAGTTGAGCATACGGCTGGTGCCTCCCACATCCTGCCTGTCGGTATACGTCGCTCCTAAGAGGCCTAGGCTCACTGCGTGACTGAAGTGTTGGGAGACGCAAGGGGAAATTGCCGGCCGACAAGACTAGTGCCTACAAGCTCAATGCAGCGATTTCCTACTAATTCCCGTCTTAGATGGGTGCTACGCACTAAGTGCCATACTTGAGAAGCTAGCTGAATGCCTTGTCCAAAGGCAACTTACTTACCAGTGTTGAGCTCACACCCAGTCCCTTACAGTTCTACACTGCCTGCAGAATGAGTTACGAACATCCTCACTAGACACGTTTGTCAGAAGCTCATAGGAAACAAGAGGCTAGCTGCAGGCTTCAATGCATGTGTCTCCAGGTGCAGTATAGCGGTATACATGGAACCTCGTGACTTACAATGTAGCTGCATTCTCACGGCCATAAAGACGAAGCTAGATGAGAGCTGCGTTCCAGACTTGCTTCCTTTTGAGAGTTGAGCTCAAGGCAGGACGCTCCCGCATCCCGACTGCTTGTACACGTAGCTGCGAACATCCCTATGTTAGGTGCTGGGAGACGTGAGTAATGCATGTGGAAGGGTCAGTCCTGTATTCAGGTGTATCTTCTGGAATACAGTGATTTCCACCTGCCTTCTTCAATAAGAGTGTAGCTAGGTTCTAACACCCAGGTATGAGTGGGTAGTAGATATCTGCCTCGCAGGCATACACACTTCTGAGACTTGAGCATACGGCGTGTGCCTCCCACATCCTGCCTGCAGGTACACGTCGCTCCTAATAGGCCTAGGCTCGATGCGTGACTGAAGTGCTGGGAGACGCAAGGGGAAATTCGCGGCCGACAAGACTAGTGCCTACAAGCTCAATCCAGCGATTTCCTACTAATTCCCGTCTTAGACTGGTGCTACATACTAAGTTCCCTACGTGAGAAGCTAGCTGAATGCCTAGTGCAAAGGCAACTTACTTCCCAGAGTTGAGCTCAACCCCCGTCCCTCACGGTTCCATACTGCCTGCAGAATGTGTTACAAACATCTTCACCGTAGACGGTTGTCAGAGGCTTGGGAGAAGCAAGTGGAATAATGCACACTTCGAATGCGTGGCCGGATGCAGTAGAGTAGTATTCGTAGAACCTCCTGACTTAGAATACTGCTAGTTTCTCACGGCCATAAGAACGCAGCTAGTTGAAAGCTGGCTTCGAGGCATGCTTCCTTTTGAGAGTTAAGCTCAAGGCAGGACCCTCGCGCATCCTGACTGCTTGTAGACGTAGCTGCGAACATGCTCATGTTAGGTGCTGGGAGACGTTGTGAGAAATGCATGTGGAAGCCTCAACCCGTATTCAACTGTACCTTGTGGAATACAGCGATTTCCACCTGCCTTCTTCAATTAGAGTGTAGCTAGGTCCTAACTCCATGTATGAGTGGGTAGCAGATATCTGCCTCGCAGGCATACACACTTCTGAGTGTTGAGCATACGGCTGGTGCCTCCCACATCCTGCCTGTCGGTATACGTCGCTCCTAAAAGGCCTAGGCTCACTGCGTGACTGAAGTGTTGGGAGACGCAAGGGGAAATTGCCGGCCGACAAGACTAGTGCCTACAAGCTCAATGCAGCGATTTCCTACTAATTCCCGTCTTAGACTGGTGCTACGCACTAAGTTCCATACGTGAGAAGCTAGCTGAATGCCTTGTCCAAAGGCAACTTACTTACCAGTGTTGAGCTCACACCCAGTCACTTACAGTTCTACACTGCCTGCAGAATGAGTTACGAACATCCTCACTAGACACGTTTGTCAGAAGCTCATAGGAAACAAGAGGCTAGCTGCAGGCTTCAATGCTTGTGTCTCCAGGTGCAGTATAGCGGTATACATGGAACCTCGTGACTTACAATGTAGCTGCATTCTCACGGCCATAAGGACGAAGCTAGATGACAGCTGCCTTCCAGACTTGCTTCCTTTTGAGAGTTGAACTCAAGGCAGGACCCTCCCGCATCCCGACTGCTTGTACACGTAGCTGCGAACATCCCTATGTTAGGTGCTGGGAGACGTGAGTAATGCATGTGGAAGAGTCAGTCCTGTATTCAGGTGTATCTTGTGGAATACAGTGATTTCCACCTGCCTTCTTCAATGAGAGTGTAGCTAGGTTCTAACACCCAGGTATGAGTGCGTAGTAGATATCTGGCTCGCAGGCATACACACTTCTGAGAGTTGAGCATACGGCGTGTGCCTCCCACATCCTGCCTGCAGGTACACGTCGCTCCTAATAGGCCTAGGCTCGATGCGTGACTGAAGTGCTGGGAGACGCAAGGGGAAATTCGCGGCCGACAAGACTAGTGCCTACAAGCTCAATCCACCGATTTCCTACTAATTCCCGTCTTAGACTGGTGCTACATACTAAGTTCCCTACGTGAGAAGCTAGCTGAATGCCTAGTGCAAAGGCAACTTACTTCCCAGAGTTGAGCTCAACCCCCGTCCCTCACGGTTCCATACTGCCTGCAGAATGTGTTACAAACATCTTCACCGTAGACGGTTGTCAGAGGCTTGGGAGAAGCAAGTGGAATAATGCACACTTCGAATGCGTGGCCGGATGCAGTAGAGTAGTATTCGTAGAACCTCCTGACTTAGAATACTGCTAGTTTCTCACGGCCATAAGAACGCAGCTAGTTGGAAGCTGGCTTCGAGGCATGCTTCCTTTTGAGAGTTAAGCTCAAGGCAGGACCCTCGCGCATCCTGACTGCTTGTAGACGTAGCTGCGAACATGCTCATGTTAGGTGCTGGGAGACGTTGTGAGAAAGGCATGTGGATGCCTCAACCCGTATTCAACTGTTCCTTGTGGAATACAGCGATTTCCACCTGCCTTCTTCAATTAGAGTGTAGCTAGGTCCTAACTCCCATGTATGAGTGGGTAGCAGATATCTGCCTCGCAGGCATACACACTTCTGAGAGTTGAGCATACGGCTGGTGCCTCCCACATCCTGCCTGTCGGTATACGTCGCTCCTAAAAGGCCTAGGCTCACTGCGTGACTGAAGTGTTGGGAGACGCAAGGGGAAATTGCCGGCCGACAAGACTAGTGCCTACAAGCTCAATGCAGCGATTTCCTACTAATTCCCGTCTTAGACGGGTGCTACGCACTAAGTGCCATACTTGAGAAGCTTGCTGAATGCCTTGTCCAAAGGCAACTTACTTACCAGTGTTGAGCTCACACCCAGTCCCTTACAGTTCTACTCTGCCTGCAGAATGAGTTACGAACATCCTCACTAGACACGTTTGTCAGAAGCTCATAGGAAACAAGAGGCTAGCTGCAGGCTTCAATGCATGTGTCTCCAGGTGCAGTATAGCGGTATACATGGAACCTCGTGACTTACAATGTAGCTGCATTCTCACGGCCATAAAGACGAAGCTAGTTGAGAGCTGCCTTCCAGACTTGCTTCCTTTTGAGAGTTGAGCTCAAGGCAGGACCCTCCCGCATCCCGACTGCTTGTACACATAGCTGCGAACATCCCTATGTTAGGTGCTGGGAGACGTGAGTAATGCATGTGGAAGCGTCAGTCCTGTATTCAGGTGTATCTTCTGGAATACAGTGATTTCCACCTGCCTTCTTCAATGAGAGTGTAGCTAGTTTCTAACACCCAGGTATGAGTGGGTAGTAGATATCTGCCTCGCAGGCATACACACTTCTGAGACTTGAGCATACGGCGTGTGCCTCCCACATCCTGCCTGCAGGTACACGTCGCTCCTAATAGGCCTAGGCTCGATGCGTGACTGAAGTGCTGGGAGACGCAAGGGGAAATTCGCGGCCGACAAGACTAGTGCCTACAAGCTCAATCCACCGATTTCCTACTAATTCCCGTCTTAGACTGGTGCTACATACTAAGTTCCCTACGTGAGAAGCTAGCTGAATGCCTAGTGCAAAGGCAACTTACTTCCCAGAGTTGAGCTCAACCCCCGTCCCTCACGGTTCCATACTGCCTGCAGAATGTGTTACAAAGATCTTCACCGTAGACCTTTGTCAGAGGCTTGGGAGAAGCAAGTGGAATAGTGCACACTTCGAATGTGTGGCCGGATGCAGTAGAGTAGTATTCGTAGAACCTCCTGACTTAGAATACTGCTAGTTTCTCACGGCCATAAGAACGCAGCTAGTTGAAAGCTGGCTTCGAGGCATGCTTCCTTTTGAGAGTTAAGCTCAAGGCAGGACCCTCGCGCATCCTGACTGCTTGTAGACGTAGCTGCGAACATGCTCATGTTAGGTGCTGGGAGACGTTGTGAGAAATGCATGTGGAAGCCTCAACCCGTATTCAACTGTACCTTGTGGAATACAGCGATTTCCACCTGCCTTCTTCAATTAGAGTGTAGCTAGGTCCTAACTCCCATGTATGAGTGGGTAGCAGATATCTGCCTCGCAGGCATACACACTTCTGAGAGTTGAGCATAGGGCTGGTGCCTCCCACATCCTGCCTGTCGGTATACGTCGCTCCTAAAAGGCCTAGGCTCACTGCGTGACTGAAGTGTTGGGAGACGCAAGGGGAAATTGCCGGCCGACAAGACTAGTGCCTACAAGCTCAATGCAGCGATTTCCTACTAATTCCCGTCTTAGACGTGTGCTACGCACTAAGTGCCATACGTGAGAAGCTTGCTGAATGCCTTGTCCAAAGGCAACTTACTTACCAGTGTTGAGCTCACACCCAGTCCCTTACAGTTCTACTCTGCCTGCAGAATGAGTTACGAACATCCTCACTAGACACGTTTGTCAGAAGCTCATAGGAAACAAGAGGCTAGCTGCAGGCTTCAATGCATGTGTCTCCAGGTGCAGTATAGCGGTATACATGGAACCTCGTGACTTACAATGTAGCTGCATTCTCACGGCCATAAAGACGAAGCTAGATGAGAGCTGCCTTCCAGACTTGCTTCCTTTTGAGAGTTGAGCTCAAGGCAGGACCCTCCCGCATCCAGAATGCTTGTACACGTAGCTGCGAACATCCCTATGTTAGGTGCTGGGAGACGTGAGTAATGCATGTGGAAGCGTCAGTCCTGTATTCAGGTGTATCTTCTGGAATACAGTGATTTCCACCTGCCTTCTTCAATGAGAGTGTAGCTAGGTTCTAACACCCAGGTATGAGTGGGTAGTAGATATCTGCCTCGCAGGCATACACACTTCTGAGACTTGAGCATACGGCGTGTTCCTCCCACATCCTGCCTGCAGGTACACGTCGCTCCTAATAGGCCTAGGCTCGATGCGTGACTGAAGTGCTGGGAGACGCAAGGGGAAATTCGCGGCCGACAAGACTAGTGCCTACAAGCTCAATCCAGCGATTTCCTACTAATTCCCGTCTTAGACTGGTGCTACATACTAAGTTCCCTACGTGAGAAGCTAGCTGAATGCCTAGTGCAAAGGCAACTTACTTCCCAGAGTTGAGCTCAACCCCCGTCCTCACGGTTCCATACTGCCTGCAGAATGTGTTACAAACATCTTCACCGTAGACGGTTGTCAGAGGCTTGGGAGAAGCAAGTGGAATAACGCACACTTCGAATGCGTGGCCGGATGCAGTAGAGTAGTATTCGTAGAACCTCCTGACTTAGAATACTGCTAGTTTCTCACGGCCATAAGAACGCAGCTAGTTGAAAGCTGGCTTCGAGGCATGCTTCCTTTTGAGAGTTAAGCTCAAGGCAGGACCCTCGCGCATCCTGACTGCTTGTAGACGTAGCTGCGAACATGCTCATGTTAGGTGCTGGGAGACGTTGTGAGAAATGCATGTGGAAGCCTCAACCCGTATTCAACTGTACCTTGTGGAATACAGCGATTTCCACCTGCCTTCTTCAATTAGAGTGTAGCTAGGTCCTAACTCCCATGTATGAGTGGGTAGCAGATATATGCCTCGCAGGCATACACACTTCTGAGTGTTGAGCATACGGCTGGTGCCTCCCACATCCTGCCTGTCGGTATACGTCGCTCCTAAAAGGCCTAGGCTCACTGGGTGACTGAAGTGTTGGGAGACGCAAGGGGAAATTGCCGGCCGACAAGACTAGTGCCTACAAGCTCAATGCAGCGATTTCCTACTAATTCCCGTCTTAGACTGGTGCTACGCACTAAGTGCCATACGTGAGAAGCTTGCTGAATGCCTTGTCCAAAGGCAACTTACTTACCAGTGTTGAGCTCACACCCAGTCCCTTACAGTTCTACTCTGCCTGCAGAATGAGTTACGAACATCCTCACTAGACACGTTTGTCAGAAGCTCATAGGAAACAAGAGGCTAGCTGCAGGCTTCAATGCATGTGTCTCCAGGTGCAGTATAGCGGTATACATGGAACCTCGTGACTTACAATGTAGCTGCATTCTCACGGCCATAAGGACGAAGCTAGATGAGAGCTGCCTTCCAGACTTGCTTCCTTTTGAGAGTTGAGCTCAAGGCAGGACCCTCCCGCATCCCGACTGCTTGTACACATAGCTGCGAACATCCCTATGTTAGGTGCTGGGAGACGTGAGTAATGCATGTGGAAGCGTCAGTCCTGTATTCAGGTGTATCTTCTGGAATACAGTGATTTCCACCTGCCTTCTTCAATGAGAGTGTAGCTAGGTTCTAACACCCAGGTATGAGTGCGTAGTAGATATCTGCCTCGCAGGCATACACACTTCTGAGAGTTGAGCATACGGCGTGTGCCTCCCACATCCTGCCTGCAGGTACACGTCGCTCCTAATAGGCCTAGGCTCGATGCGTGACTGAAGTGCTGGGAGACGCAAGGGGAAATTCGCGGCCGACAAGACTAGTGCCTACAAGCTCAATCCACCGATTTCCTACTAATTCCCGTCTTAGACTGGTGCTACATACTAAGTTCCCTACGTGAGAAGCTAGCTGAATGCCTAGTGCAAAGGCAACTTACTTCCCAGAGTTGAGCTCAACCCCCGTCCCTCACGGTTCCATACTGCCTGCAGAATGTGTTACAAACATCTTCACCGTAGATGGTTGTCAGAGGCTTGGGAGAAGCAAGTGGAATAATGCACACTTCGAATGCGTGGCCGGATGCAGTAGAGTAGTATTCGTATAACCTCCTGACTTAGAATACTGCTAGTTTCTCACGGCCATAAGAACGCAGCTAGTTGAAAGCTGGCTTCGAGGCATGCTTCCTTTTGAGAGTTAAGCTCAAGGCAGGACCCTCGCGCATCCTGACTGCTTGTAGACGTAGCTGCGAACATGCTCATGTTAGGTGCTGGGAGACGTTGTGAGAAAGGCATGTGGAAGCCTCAACCCGTATTCAACTGTACCTTGTGGAATACAGCGATTTCCACCTGCCTTCTTCAATTAGAGTGTAGCTAGGTCCTAACTCCCATGTATGAGTGGGTAGCAGATATCTGCCTCGCAGGCATACACACTTCTGAGAGTTGAGCATACGGCTGGTGCCTCCCACATCCTGCCTGTCGGTATACGTCGCTCCTAAAAGGCCTAGGCTCACTGCGTGACTGAAGTGTTGGGAGACGCAAGGGGAAATTGCCGGCCGACAAGACTAGTGCCTACAAGCTCAATGCAGCGATTTCCTACTAATTCCCGTCTTAGACTGGTGCTACGCACTAAGTTCCATACGTGAGAAGCTAGCTGAATGCCTTGTCCAAAGGCAACTTACTTACCAGTGTTGAGCTCACACCCAGTCCCTTACAGTTCTACACTGCCTGCAGAATGAGTTACGAACATCCTCACTAGACACGTTTGTCAGAAGCTCATAGGTAACAAGAGGCTAGCTGCAGGCTTCAATGCTTGTGTCTCCAGGTGCAGTATAGCGGTATACATGGAACCTCGTGACTTACAATGTAGCTGCATTCTCACGGCCATAAGGACGAAGCTAGTTGAGAGCTGCCTTCCAGACTTGCTTCCTTTTGAGAGTTGAGCTCAAGGCAGGACCCTCCCGCATCCCGACTGCTTGTACACATAGCTGCGAACATCCCTATGTTAGGTGCTGGGAGACGTGAGTAATGCATGTGGAAGCGTCAGTCCTGCATTCAGGTGTATCTTGTGGAATACAGTGATTTCCACCTGCCTTCTTCAATGAGAGTGTAGCTAGGTTCTAACACCCAGGTATGAGTGCGTAGTAGATATCTGGCTCGCAGGCATACACACTTCTGAGAGTTGAGCATACGGCGTGTGCCTCCCACATCCTGCCTGCAGGTACACGTCGCTCCTAATAGGCCTAGGCTCGATGCGTGACTGAAGTGCTGGGAGACGCAAGGGGAAATTCGCGGCCGACAAGACTAGTGCCTACAAGCTCAATCCAGCGATTTCCTACTAATTCCCGTCTTAGACTGGTGCTACATACTAAGTTCCCTACGTGAGAAGCTAGCTGAATGCCTAGTGCAAAGGCAACTTACTTCCCAGAGTTGAGCTCAACCCCCGTCCCTCACGGTTCCATACTGCCTGCAGAATGTGTTACAAACATCTTCACCGTAGACGGTTGTCAGAGGCTTGGGAGAAGCAAGTGGAATAATGCACACTTCGAATGCGTGGCCGGATGCAGTAGAGTAGTATTCGTAGAACCTCCTGACTTAGAATACTGCTAGTTTCTCACGGCCATAAGAACGCAGCTAGTTGAAAGCTGGCTTCGAGGCATGCTTCCTTTTGAGAGTTAAGCTCAAGGCAGGACCCTCGCGCATCCTGACTGCTTGTAGACGTAGCTGCGAACATGCTCATGTTAGGTGCTGGGAGACGTTGTGAGAAATGCATGTGGAAGCCTCAACCCGTAATCAACTGTACCTTGTGGAATACAGCGATTTCCACCTGCCTTCTTCAATTAGAGTGTAGCTAGGTCCTAACTCCCATGGATGAGTGGGTAGCAGATATCTGCCTCGCAGGCATACACACTTCTGAGAGTTGAGCATACGGCTGGTGCCTCCCACATCCTGCCTGTCGGTATACGTCGCTCCTAAAAGGCCTAGGCTCACTGCGTGACTGAAGTGTTGGGAGACGCAAGGGGAAATTGCCGGCCGACAAGACTAGTGCCTACAAGCTCAATGCAGCGATTTCCTATTAATTCCTCTCTTAGACTGGTGCTGCGCACTAAGTTCCATACGTGAGAAGCTGGCTGAATGCCTTGTCCAAAGGCAACTTACTTACCAGTGTTGAGCTCACACCCAGTCCCTTACAGTTCTACACTGCCTGCAGAGTGAGTTACGAACATCCTCACTAGACACGTTTGTCAGAAGCTCATGGGAAACAAGAGGGTAGCTGCAGGCTTCAATGCTTGTGACTCCAGGTGCAGTATAGCGGTATACATGGAACCTCGTGACTTACAAAGTAGCTGCATTCTCACGGCCATAAGGACGAAGCTAGTTGAGAGCTGCCTTCCAGACTTGCTTCCTTTTGAGAGTTGAGCTCAAGGCAGGACTCTCCCGCATCCCGACTGCTTGGACACATAGCTGCGAACATCCCTATGTTAGGTGCTGGGAGACGTGAGTAATGCATGTGGAAGCGTCAGTCCTGCATTCAGGTGTATCTTGTGGAATACAGTGATTTCCACCTGCCTTCTTCAATGAGAGTGTAGCTAGGTTCTAACACCCATGGTATGAGTGCGTAGTAGATATCTGCCTCGCAGGCATACACACTTCTGAGAGTTGAGCATACGGCGTGTGCCTCCCACATCCTGCCTGCAGGTACACGTCGCTCCTAATAGGCCTAGGCTCGATGCGTGACTGAAGTGCTGGGAGACGCAAGGGGAAATTCGCGGCCGACAAGACTAGTGCCTACAAGCTCAATCCACCGATTTCCTACTAATTCCCGTCTTAGACTGGTGCTACATACTAAGTTCCCTACGTGAGAAGCTAGCTGAATGCCTAGTGCAAAGGCAACTTACTTCCCAGATTTGAGCTCAACCCCCGTCCCTCACGGTTCCATACTGCCTGCAGAATGTGTTACAAACATCTTCACCGTAGACGGTTGTCAGAGGCTTGGGAGAAGCAAGTGGAATAATGCACACTTCGAATGCGTGGCCGGATGCAGTAGAGTAGTATTCGTAGAACCTCCTGACTTAGAATACTGCTAGTTTCTCACGGCCATAAGAACGCAGCTAGTTGAAAGCTGGCTTCGAGGCATGCTTCCTTTTGAGAGTTAAGCTCAAGGCAGGACCCTCGCGCATCCTGACTGCTTGTAGACGTAGCTGCGAACATGCTCATGTTAGGTGCTGGGAGACGTTGTGAGAAATGCATGTGGAAGCCTCAACCCGTATTCAACTGTACCTTGTGGAATACAGCGATTTCCACCTGCCTTCTTCAATTAGAGTGTAGCTAGGTCCTAACTCCCATGTATGAGTGGGTAGCAGATATCTGCCTCGCAGGCATACACACTTCTGAGAGTTGAGCATACGGCTGGTGCCTCCCACATCCTGCCTGTCGGTATACGTCGCTCCTAAAAGGCCTAGGCTCACTGCGTGACTGAAGTGTTGGGAGACACAAGGGGAAATTGCCGGCCGACAAGACTAGTGCCTACAAGCTCAATGCAGCGATTTCCTACTAATTCCCGTCTTAGACTGGTGCTACGCACTAAGTTCCATACGTGAGAAGCTAGCTGAATGCCTTGTCCAAAGGCAACTTACTTACCAGTGTTGAGCTCACACCCAGTCCCTTACAGTTCTACACTGCCTGCAGAATGAGTTACGAACATCCTCACTAGACACGTTTGTCAGAAGCTCATAGGAAACAAGAGGCTAGCTGCAGGCTTCAATGCTTGTGTCTCCAGGTGCAGTATAGCGGTATACATGGAACCTCGTGACTTACAATGTAGCTGCATTCTCACGGCCATAAGGACGAAGCTAGTTGAGAGCTGCCTTCCAGACTTGCTTCCTTTTGAGAGTTGAGCTCAAGGCAGGACCCTCCCGCATCCCGACTGCTTGTACACATAGCTGCGAACATCCCTATGTTAGGTGCTGGGAGACGTGAGTAATGCATGTGGAAGCGTCAGTCCTGTACTCAGGTGTATCTTGTGGAATACAGTGATTTCCACCTGCCTTCTTCAATGAGAGTGTAGCTAGGTTCTAACACCCAGGTCTGAGTGCGTAGTAGATATCTGGCTCGCAGGCATACACACTTCTGAGAGTTGAGCATACGGCGTGTGCCTCCCGCATCCTGCCTGCAGGTACACGTCGCTCCTAATAGGCCTAGGCTCGATACGTGACTGTAGTGCTGGGAGACGCAAGGGGAAATTCGCGGCTGACAAGACTAGTGCCTACAAGCTCAATCCAGCGATTTCCTACTAATTCCCATCTTAGACTGGTGCTACATACTAAGTTCCCTACGTGAAAAGCTAGCAGAATGCCTAGTGCAAAGGCAACTTACTTCCCAGAGTTGAGAACAACCCCCGTCCCTCACGGTTCCATACTGCCTGCAGAATGTGTTACAAACATCTTCACCGTAGACGGTTGTCAGAGGCTTGGGAGAAGCAAGTGGAATAATGCACACTTCGAATGCGTGGCCGGATGCAGTAGAGTAGTATTCGTAGACCCTCCTGACATAGAATACTGCTAGTTTCTCACGGCCATAAGAACGCAGCTAGTTGAAAGCTGGCTTCGAGGCATGCTTCCTTTTGAGAGTTAAGCTCAAGGCAGGACCCTCACGCATCCTGACTGCTTGTAGACGTAGCTGCGAACATGCTCATGTTAGGTGCTGGGAGACGTTGTGAGAGATGCATGTGGAAGCCTCACCAAGTATTCAACTGTACCTTGTGGAATACAGCGATTTCCACCTGCCTTCTTCAATTAGAGTGTAGCTAGGTCCTAACTCCCATGTATGAGTGGGTTGCAGATATCTGCCTCGCAGGCATACACACTTCTGAGTGTTGCGCATACGGCTTGTGCCTCCCACATCCTGCCTGTCGGTATACGTTGCTACTAAATGGCCTAGGCTCACTGCGTGCCTGAAGTGTTGTCAAACGCAAGGGGAAATTGCCGGCCGACAAGACTAGTGCCTACAAGCTCAATCCAGCGATTTCCTACTAATTCCCGTCTTAGACTGGTACTACATACTAAGTTCCCTACGTGAGAAGCTAGCAGAATGCCTAGTGCAAAGGCAACTTACTTCCCAGAGTTGAGCTCAACCCCCGTCCCTCACGGTTCCATACTGCCTGCAGAATGTGTTTCAAACATCTTCACGGTAGACAGTTGTCAGAGGCTTGGGAGAAGCAAGTGGAATAATGCACACTTCGAATGCGTGGCCGGATGCAGTAGAGTAGTATTCGTAGAACCTCCTCACTTAGAATACTGCTAGTTTCTCACGGCCATAAGAACGCAGCTAGTTGAAAGCTGGCTTCGAGGCATGATTCCTTTTGAGAGTTAAGATCAGGGCAGGACCCTCGCGCATCCTGACTGCTTGTAGACCTAGCTGCGAACATGCTCATGTTAGGTGCTGGGAGAAGTTGGGAGAAATGCATGTGGAAGCCTCAACCCGTATTCAACTGTACCTTGTGGAATACAGCGATTTCCACCTGCCTTCTTCAATGAGAGTGTAGCTAGGTTCTAACTCCCATGGAGGAGTGGGTAGCAGATATCTGCCTCGCAGGCATACACTTCTGAGAGTTGAGCATACGGCTGGTGCCTCCCACATCCTGCCTGTCGGTATACGTCGCTCCTAAAGGCCTAGGCTCACTGCGTGACTGAAGTGTTGGGAGACGCAAGGGGAAATTGCCGGCCCACAAGACTAGTGCCTACAAGCTCAATGCAGCGATTTCCTACTAATTCCTGTCTTAGACTGGTGCTGCGCACTAAGTTCCATACGTGAGAAGCTAGCTGAATGCCTTGTCCAAAGGCAACTTACTTACCAGTGTTGGGCTCACACCCAGGCCCTTACAGTTCTACACTGCCTGCAGAATGAGTTACGAACATCCTCACTAGACACGTTTGTCAGAAGCTCATAGGAAACAAGAGCTAGCTGCAGGCTTCAATGCTTGTGTCTCCTGCTGCAGTATAGCGGTATACATGGAACCTCGTGACTTACAATGTAGCTGCATTGTCACGGCCATAAGGACGAAGCTAGTTGAGAGCTGCCTTCCAGACTGGCTTCCTTTTGAGAGTTGAGCTCAAGGCAGGACCCTCCCGCATCCCGACTGCTTGTACACATAGCTGCAAACATCCCTATGTTAGGTGCACCAGGAGGCGTGATGCATGGGCGTCGTGATCCTGCACTCAGGTGTATCTGTGAATGCAGTGATTTCCACCTGCCTTCTTCAATGAGAGTGTATCTAGGTTCTAACACCCAGGTCTGAGTGCGTAGTAGATATCTGGCTCGCAGGCATACACACTTCTGAGAGTTGAGCATACGGCGTGTGCCTCCCGTATCCTGCCTGCAGGTACACGTCGTTCCTAATAGGCCTAGGCTCGATGCGTGACTGAAGTGCTGGGAGACGCAAGGGGAAATTCGCGGCCGACAAGACTAGTGCCTACAAGCTCAATCCAGCGATTTCCTACTAATTACCGTCTTAGACTGGTGCTACATACTAAGTTCCCTACGTGAGAAGCTAGCTGAATGCCTAGTGCAAAGGCAACTTACTTCCCAGAGTTGAGCTCAACCCCCGTCCCTCACGGTTCCATACTGCCTGCAGAATGTGTTACAAACATCTTCACCGTAGACGGTTGTCAGAGGCCTGGGAGAATCAAGTGCAATAATGCACACTTCGAATGCGTGGCCGGATGCAGTAGAGTAGTATTCGTAGAACCACCTGACTTAGAATACTACTAGTTTCTCACAGCCATAAGAACGCAGCTAGTTGAAAGCTGGCTTCGAGGCATGCTTCCTTTTGAGAGTTAAGCTCAGGGCAGGACCCTCGCGCATCCTGACTGCTTGTAGACGTAGCTGCGAACATGCTCATGTTAGGTGCCGGGAGACGTTGTGAGAAATGAATGTGGACCCCTCAACACGTATTCAACTGTACCTTGTGGAATACAGCGATTTCCACCTGCCTTCTTCAATTAGAGTGTAGCTAGGTCCTAACTCCCATGTATGAGTGTGTAGCAGATATCTGCCTCGCAGGCATACACACTTCTGAGAGTTGCGCATATGGCTGGTGCCTCCCACATCCTGCCTGTCGGTATACGTCGCTCGTAAAAGGCATAGGCTCACTGCGTGACTGAAGTGTTGGGAGACGCAAGGGGAAATTGCCGGCCGACAAGACTAGTGCCTACAACCTCAATGCAGCGATTTCCTACTAATTCCTGTCTTAGACTGGTGCTACGCCCTAAGGTCCATACGTGAGAAGCTAGCTGAATGCCTTGTCCAAAGTCAACTTACTTACCAGTGTTGAGATCACACCCAGTCCCTTACAGTTCTACACTGCCTGCAGAATGAGTTACGAACATCCTCACTAGACACGTTTGTCAGAAGCTCATGGGAAACAAGAGGCTAGCTGCAGGCTTCAATGCTTGTGTCTCCAGGTGCAGTATAGCGGTATACATGGAACCTCGTGACTTACAATGTAGCTGCATTGTCACGGCCATAAGGACGAAGCTAGTTGAGAGCTGCCTTCCAGACTTGCTTCCTTTTGAGAGTTGAGCTCAAGGCAGGACTCTCCCGCATCCCGACTGCTTGTACACATAGCTGCGAACATCCCTATGTTAGGTGCTGGGAGACGTGAGTAATGCATGTGGAAGCGTCAGTCCTGTATTCAGGTGTATCTTGTGGAATACAGTGATTTCCACCTGCCTTCTTCAATGAGAGTGTAGCTAGGTTCTAACACCCAGGTATGAGTGCGTAGTAGATATCTGGCTCGCAGGCATACACACTTCTGAGAGTTGAGCATACGGCGTGTGCCTCCCGCATCCTGCCTGCAGGTACACGTCGCTCCTAATAGGCCTAGGCTCGATGCGTGACTGAAGTGCTGGGAGACGCAAGGGGAAATTCGCGGCCGACAAGACTAGTGCCTACAAGCTCAATCCAGCGATTTCCTACTAATTCCCGTCTTAGACTGGTGCTACATACTAAGTTCCCTACGTGAGAAGCTAGCTGAATGCCTAGTGCAAAGGCAACTTACTTCCCAGAGTAGAGCTCAGCCCCCGTCCCTCACGGTTCCATACTGCCTGCAGAATGTGTTACAAACATCTTCACCGTAGACAGTTGTCAGAGGCTTGGGAGAAGCAAGTGGAATAACGCACACTTCGAATGCGTGGCCGGATGCAGTAGAGTAGTATTAGTAGAACCTCCTGACTTAGAATACTGCTAGTTTCTCACGGCCATAAGAGCGCAGCTAGTTGAAAGCTGGCTTCGAGGCATGCTTCCTTTGAGAGTTAAGCTCAAGGCAGGACCCTCGCGCATCCTGACTGCTTGTAGACGTAGCTGCGAACATGCTCATGTTAGGTGCTGGAGACGTTGTGAGAAATGCTTGTGGAAGCCTCAAGCGGTATTCAACTGTACCTTGTGGAATACAGCGATTTCCACCTGCCTTCTTCAATTAGAGTGTAGCTAGGTCATAACTCCCATGTAGGAGTGGGTAGCAGATATCTGCCTCGCAGGCATACACACTTCTGAGAGTTGAGCATACGGCTGGTGCCTCCCACATCCTGCCTGTCGGTATCGTCGCTCCTAAAAGGCCTAGGCTCACTGCGTGACTGAAGTGTTGGGAGACGAAGGGGAAATTGCCGGCCGACAAGACTAGTGCCTACAAGCTCAATGCAGCGATTTCCTACTAATTCCCGTCTTAGACTGGTGCTACGCACTAAGTTCCCTACGTGAGAAGCTAGCTGAATGCCTTGTCCAAAGGCAACTTACTTACCAGTGTTGAGCTCACCCCCAGTCCCTTACAGTTCTACACTGCCTGCAGAATGAGTTACGAACATACTCACTAGACACGTTTGTCAGAAGCTCATGGGAAACAAGAGGCTAGCTGAAGGCTTCAATGCTTGTGACTCCAGGTGCAGTATAGGGGTATACATGGAACCTCGTGACTTACAATGTAGCTGCATTCTCACGGCCATAAAGACGAAGCTAGATGAGAGCTGCCTTCCAGACTTGCTTCCTTTTGAGAGTTGAGCTCAAAAGGAAGCACCCTCCCGCATCCCGACTGCTTGTACACATAGCTGTGAACATCCCTATGTTAGGTGCTGGGAGACGTGAGTAATGCATGTGGAAGTGTCAGTCCTGTATTCAAGTGTATCTTGTGGAATACAGCGATTTGCACCTTCCTTCTTCAATGAGGGTATAACTAGGTTCTAACACCCATGTATGAGTGCGTAGTAGATATCTCCTTCGCAGACATACACACTTCTGAGAGTTGAGCATACGGCGTGTGCCTCCCACATCCTGCCTGCAGGTATGCGTCGCTCCTAATAGGCCTAGGCTCGATGCGTGACTGAAGTGCTGGGAGACGCAAGGGGAAATTCGCGGCCGACAAGACTAGTGCCTACAAGCTCAATCCAGCATTTCCTACTAATTCCCGTCTTAGACTGGTGCTACATACTAAGTTCCCTACGTGAGAAGCTAGCTGAAAGCCTAGTGCAAAGGCAACTTACTTCCCAGAGTTGAGCTCAACCCCCGTCCCTCACGGTTCCATACTGCCTGCAGAATGTGTTACAAACATCTTCACCGTAGACGGTTGTCCGAGGCTTGGGAGAAGCAAGTGGAATAATGCACACTTTGAATGCATGGCCGGATGCAGTCGAGTAGTATTCGTAGAACCTCCTGACTTAGAATACTGCTAGTTTCTCACGGCCATAAGAACGCAGCTAGTTGAAAGCTGGCTTCGAGGCATGCTTTCTTTTGAGAGTTAAGCTCAAGGCAGGACCCTCGCGCATCCTGACTGCTTGTAGACATAGCTGCGAACATGCTCAGGTTAGGTGCTGGGAGACGTTGTGAGAAATGCATGTGGAAGCCTCAAGCCGTATTCAACTGTACCTTGTGGAATACAGCGATTTCCACCTGCCGTCTTCAATTAGAGTGTAGTTAGGTCCTAACTCACATGTATGAGTGGGTAGCAGATATCTGCCTCGAGGCATACACACTTCTGAGAGTTGAGCATACTGCTGGTGCCTCCCACATCCTGCCTGTCGGTATACGTCGCTCCTAAAAGGCCTAGGCTCACTGCGTGACTGAAGTGTTGGGAGACGCAAGGGGAAATTGCCGGCCGACAAGACTGGTGCCTACAAGCTCAATGCAGCGATTTCCTACTAATTCCCGTCTTAGACTGGTGCTACGCACTAAGTTCCATACGTGAGAAGCTAGCTGAATGCCTTGTCGAAAGGCAACTTACTTACCAGTGTTGAGCTCACACCCAGTCCCTTACAGTTCTACATACTGCCTGCAGAATGTGGTACAAACATCTTCACCGTAGACGGCTGTCAGAGGCTTGGGAGAAGCAAGTGGAATAATGCACACTTCGAATGCGTGGCCGGATGCGGTCGAGTAGTATTCGTAGAACCTCCTGACTTAGAATACTGTTAGCTTCTCACGGCCATAAGAACGCAGCTAGTTGAAAGCTGGCTTCGAGGCATGCTTCCTTTTGAGAGTTAAGCTCAAGGCAGGACCCTCGCGCATCCTGACTGCTTGTAGACGGAGCTGCGAACATGCTCAGGTTAGGTGCGGGGAGACGTTGTGAAAAATGCATGTGGAGGCCTCAAGCCGTATTCAACTGTACCTTGTGGAATACAGCGATTTCCACCTGCCTTCTTCATTTAGAGTATAGCTAGGTCCAACTCCCATGTATGAGTGGGTAGCAGATATTGCCTCGCAGGCATACACACTTCTGAGAGTTGAGCATACGGCTGGTGCCTCCCACATCCTGCCTGTCGGTATACGTCGCTCCTAAAAGGCCTAAGCTCACTGCGTGACTGAAGTGTTGGGAGACGCAAGGGGAAATTGCCGGCCGACAAGACTAGTGCCTACAAGCCAATGCAGCGATTTCCTACTAATTCCCGTCTTAGACTGGTGCTACGCACTAAGTTCCATACGTGAGAAGCTAGCTGAATGCCTTGTCCAAAGGCAACTTACTTACCAGTGTTGAGCTCACACCCAGTCCCTTACAGTTCTACACTGCCTGCAGAATGAGTTACCAACATCCTCACTAGACACGTTTGTCAGAAGCTCATAGGAAACAAGAGGCTAGCTGCAGGCTTCAACGCTTGTGTCTCCAGGTGCAGTATAGCGGTATGCATGGAACCTCGTGACTTACAATGTAGCTGCATTCTCACGGCCATAAGCACGAAGCTATTTGAGAGCTGCCTTCCAGACTTGCTTCCTTTTGAGAGTTGAGCTCAAGGCAGGACCCTCC